>CM060614.1:2465355-2557855 GCA_030578255.1 Tiaroga cobitis | reverse complement strand
TGCCAAATATATTAGAAAGTGAGGTTTAGATTAGAAGTACGTTTTGTTTTGCAAGTGCATTTTGGGTTATGGAGTGGTTAAGTGCTGGCGGAAAGTTCAAATAAATGCAAGATAGTCGTATTCAGGCTTTTAAATGCTTATTTCTTTCATGTTCATTGGGTGAATTTAGGTCCAGCCCTTTCAACCCGATCGATTGAAGTGTTTACATGAAGTTTTTCCAATCCGATTGAGCTATCAAACTGATTATTTGGGCACACGCAGCTACTCACACATCAACCGTCCACATTTGGCCTCTGAGACGGGCTGAATTACAGCAATATCTTGTGGTTATTATGAATCTGGCTCCAGGAATGTGATGTCATCCCGCCCCCCTCGCATTGGGAATGCCCTCTCCCTGGGTCTCTTCCTTTTCCCAGCTTTCTGTCTCAGCAGGATATTTTCTCGCATTCATTTTAATTTTAGGCAACATGAATGAGGGTAATCAAGCTGGAATGCAGTGAAGTCACACACACACTGACCGCATCCCAATTAAATGAGGCCGAGAGATCATTATTGACCTCCTGCCCACCCCCTCTTCCACTTTTCTTTTCTTCCTGTGTCTTCTCCTCCCCTTTCTGTGCAACACGTTAGGCCTGAATAGAAGAGTAGAGTTGTGTTGTGTTGGAGTTGTGCGCTCAGTCTCTCTCACACACACACATTTAGAGGGAAGCGTCCCCATGCTGTGTCACTGAAAACCCTCACAGTCTGAGCTGTCAATCAAACGCCGTTGCTCCCATATGCTGAACGTAAGGTATGACATCATCCCGCGGTACCAACTCACGAAACTATTTCTGATCGGACCGGCCCAAACACTCGTTTATATCGAGCACTTCATCACTACATCGCGATAAACACGCGGCACCAGCCTCCATCGCTGTCGCCACAGAGATTCGTCAATTTAATGCTGTTTACAAGACTTACAGTGAAAGCTTCAGAAAGAATAAAGAGTAAATCTTCAAACAGGCAGCGCTAAACGAGCCCAGATTCTCAGCATCTGCTTCCAGTTAGAGACACTGAGCCAGAGAAACACTGAGAGAAACAAGAGCAGAGACCGAGAGATGAGAGTGACAACTCCGAGCTTTCATTCGCTTGTTTACTCTGACTGAACAACAGAGTTACTTTGAGTATCAAATGAATTAAAAGAAGTAATATTCACATTAGATATTTACGGTAATTACTGGACATTAAGCAATTTATCACGAGTCAATAATATTATAGGCTAGCTACACACTATATTGCCTATTTTTATATTTGTTTATTCAAAATATCTTCATATCTATCTATCTCATCTGTCCATCCATCTATACTATAGGCTATATGTGTCCGTCTATGTGTCTGTCTGTCCATCCATCCATCATTCTAGTTTCTGGTTCTGTCTCTAGATACTTATATATTTGCAGTATGTGAGGGTCTATATGGGTCTATCTCTATTATTTTAAATGTTGAATAATTTTTTTAAGTGAATTCTACGTACCATACGTCTGTTGAGATACTGGTTTGATGCAGTTGAGATATATTCTTGAGAATATTTTTTAAATCAAATTATGGGAATTAGTTTGCAAGAATGAAACCGATGGAACTGATTGGGTTTAGCTACATCATTTTTTTTTTTTTTTTTTTTTTTTTTACAATAACATTCATTATCAGATCATTATTTATTGCATAACATCAGAAGCTCATTCGTTCAAATTTGAATATGAAAATACTTTAACCAAAATTCCAGGACATGTTTAGCTGTTTGAATGTTCTTGGTGTGTTAGTGCGAGTTCCTGTGCAGCGTCAGTGCGCCGCTCTCGTTCGCGCCCTCTAGCGGCCAATATGCGCCGTAACCCCGGCAGCTGAACCACAGAACCGCAGCCAGACAGTCTGCCACCGATACACACATCCACACATCCACAGACTGCTGGGGCCCTGCTTTACATGCCTCACACTCCTCATGTCATGAAGCCCACAGCTCACAGAGGGAGATCCCTCCAGCCTCTGCAATCACCACAGACATTTCAAAAACATGCTTATTAAGAATATTAACCAATAATATATTTTGAGCATTATTAAATAGTTATTAAATAATGCTCAAGTTTAATTGTGAATTAATGTGCATTCAAATATTTTGTAATTTTTTATATATTGTTAATGACTAGTTATTGTAAAGTTTTACACATGCATTTTTCATGCACAATTTAATTGGGGGGATTTGAAGGATTACTCGTTCACCTGTGAGAGCTGCTCGGCTTCTGGATGATAGTGACGGTGGTGCTGAATCTTTCCCTGTCGTTTGGACATCAGGCACCGTGAGAGGTGACGCGTCTCTCTATGTGGCCTGTTGAAACACTTAATTGTGGCCGATTATTTGGTGACCCCGAGAGTTCATGCGCGTTGGTTTCTGCCGGTGGCAAGAGCAAAGGTCGAAGCCGAATCCACAAACCTCCACACAAACCAGAGGCGCTTTAATGGACCAATTATTGGATTCCTAAGCACTTCACTTTGTTTTTCTTTTTCCTTGGGAAAAGTGATGTTGCCTGTGTGTGTGTGGCACAACTAGCCATGTCAGACTACTAAAAAATGGCTTTATTAGGGGAAAGAAAAGCATTAAAATAATTATTCTTTAAAATACACAATATGCATCATGTGCCAAAGCTCCAGATGACCGATGCATCCAGCACAGAGTGTAATTTGAATGTGGTATGAATGAATTATAAGGTTTCCACTTGAACATTATTTGTGCAAGACCATCATAATAGGTGGGTTAAGTGTCACGGAATGTGCAAGATATGGAAAATCCCAAATGTGTGCTTTCTGGTTGCTGTTCTGTAGCAGCCTGTGATAAATCTAGAGCTGTTGTGGTGTGTGTGTTCTGCTGTCAGTCAGAGTGAGGGTTCTTGGTGAGCTGGCCCCGCGCGCACACACACACACACACACACGTGCGCGCGCTCTTGGAGTTGAGGGGGGAGGGAATGGGCGGGGATATTTAACTTGGGAAAGAGAGGAGTTCTCTTCCAGACGCGCTCATTCTCCTCTGTCCCAGATCAGGACCAGGCGAGTTTTCGGACGGATTTCTGACACCGCGGGGATATGAAGAACATGCAGCAGATATTCGCGGGAACGCGTGACGTGTAAAGGACTGCTCGGAACTGTCAGGAGTCTGATTTTATACGGGACTAATGCCGAACATGTTCTAGACGAGGGTTGAGGTTCTGATTGCGCGTGGAGTTCTGCAGAATCTGCCCGCTCTGAGGAGATACTGAGCGGCTCTCGTCCCGGGTCAGCAGCGCCCGTTCGGCGGGACGGACTGGAGCCTGTGCGCTCAGAGAGAGAGAGAGCGTAAAAATAACATTGGCTAAGACGCGCTCCATTCCACGGGCGCGCTGACATTTCAAACGCCAGTTTGGGTGGCACCCGGCAACAAAACCCTAGCAGGCTGTAGAAACGGTGCCATCCCATCCTATCCCGTTGCCATGGTGACACGCCAACAGCTTCGCTAGAGGAAAGTCCGATGAGGATACGCTTTTGAACCTTTCGCACTTGGCACGCCTCACCTGAGCGAGTATCCCTGTGAAAGAAAGAAGAAGAAAAAAGAACAGCCCATGTCATTCCAGGCCACGCGGCCGTCTATTAAAAGATCTCGCTCGTGCTGTCGCTCGGACTATTTATGCACGAGGGCGCAGTGAGGGCCAACTCCACTCCGTAGACACAGAAGACGAGTCATGGGCAGCATCACCCGCGCGCTCCCGCTACTACTGCTGCTCCTTTGCGCGCACGGCACCGCGGCCCAGCACTACCTGCGCCTGAGGCCCTCGCCCAGCGAACACCTGCCCGTCCCGGACCTCATCGAGGAGCCCGACCCGGAGTACGACCCGCGTGAGCAGGACCTCTCGGAGAAGACGCTGCGCAAGAAGCTGGGGAGCCACTTCGACCCCAACTTCATGTCCATCCACCTGCCCGCGCAGCTGAACACCAGCGCGCCCCCGGACCTCCCGCGCATGCCCATACCTCCCGAGCTCAAGAAGCTGGACCTCGCGGAGACGCCGTACGGCAGGCGCGTCAAGGTGGGCAAGAAGGCGCGGAGGAAGTTCCTGCAGTGGCTGTGGATGTACACGCACTGCCCGGTTTTGTACACTTGGAAGGACCTGGGCGCGCGCTTCTGGCCGCGCTACATCAAGGAGGGGAACTGCTTCAGCGAGCGCTCGTGCTCCTTCCCCGAGGGCATGTCCTGCAAGCCGGTCAAGTCGGTGACCAAGACCTTCCTGCGCTGGTACTGCCAGGGGTTCCTGAGGCAGAAGTTCTGCACGTGGATACCGGTGCAGTACCCGATCATCTCCGAGTGCAAGTGCTCGTGCTGAGCAGCGAGAGGGTGGATCGATTCTCAATGATTGCACTGTTTACCCACGGACAGGGATGTGTGGCGCCACATAGCGAATCTATTTTTTTAAATATATATATGTATCTGTATATATATATATATATATATATGTATATATATATGTATATATATATATATATATATATATATATATATATATATATATATATATATATATAAACATATATATATATACATATACATATATATATATATACATATATATATATATATATATACATATATATATATACATATATATATATATATATATATATATATATACATATATATATATATATATATATACATATATATATGTATATATATATATATATATATGATGTATATATGTATGTGTATATATATATATATATATATATATATGTATATATATATGTATATATGTATATATATATGTATATATATGTATATATATATATATATATATATGTATATATATATATATATATATATATATATATATATATATATATATATATATATATATAGAGAGATTTTTAATTCAAAGTATATGACATATATGTACATATTTAAGTCAAGGGAAGAAGACGAAGAAGAATGCAGCTATTTTTATTAAAGGATCAGGACCATATATTCTCACGAGGTGCACTTCAGCTCGTGGTTATTTTTATGAAATTATTGCCAAGACGCAAGAGAGAACTTCACTTTCCTCACTGAACTCTATTTATAGAGACTGAAGAAGAACACTACGTTGATGCCTAGAAGTTTTGTACAAATATTAATATCAATAATGAAGATTTAAAAAAAGGCTGGGCTGAAAATTATACACGTGAACTCAGCCTTTTCTTTCTTTTGAAAATCATATAGTATTTTAGTAAAAAAAAAATGTGTACGTTTTATTTATTGTTTTAACTGTTGTGAGTATGTATAGATAAAGAGAAGAGAATAGAATATACCAGAAATTCTACTTGAAAACTTCTAAAAATGAATTTAAGAGAATATTAATAATAATAATAAACATGTCAATGTAAATGCCATGGTTTTAGCAATAAAATCTGTTAAACTTGGACTGAGTGTGAAGGATCTGAGAAATTAAAAATACTGAATGATGCATATGTTGCAGAATGAATGCAGATCGTTCTCTCCTGTGAAATGTTGTGCTGTTCCTGCTCTTATAACGCTGTGGAAATACTCGACACGGGCCGCATGGAAACGCTGTGCGTAAAAGCGCGCTGATGTTAACACAGCGCTAAAATATGATGCAGCCATTTTCAAACACTGTCATTGGTGAAATAGAGCAGGGAGAGCCAGCAGCTCCTGGCGTACAGCTTCTGGAAAGGGGAAGAGGGAGAGAGAGAGAGAGAGAGAGAGAGAGGGGGAGGAGGGCAGGGGGGCGAGTCTGAGAGACAGAAATCTGAGCCCGATTCTTGTCCAAAAGTCTCGGCGTGAGAAACACTGCAACCCCTCTACAATGACTGTGAACTGATGCTGACGGTACCAGACTGTTAATTAGTCAGCAAACACACTGTCTGCGAGTTCAAGCGATGCGAGACTCGTAAAAACGCGACTTCACGCGCACAGCGTCTCTCCGTGTCCCCGAGACGCGCGCCTGTCACTGCGAGGGAGAGTGCGTGTTATTGCTGAGGTTATTGTGACAGATACACTGCTGCGGCTGTGTTTTGGCGCAGGGTGGGGGCAGTTGTCAGCTCTGTTTCTTGATGATGTCTAGAGCTTTTTGGAGGAGGCTGAGTGTGTGTGTGTGTGTGTGTGTGACGCGCCGGCGCCACTCGGCCGCGCACTCTGGCGAGCGCAGAATAGATTGAACAGTAACCCTTTCAGCCTGTGTGTGTGAAAGCCAATCCCCGACAAACTAGCCCTCAAAACACACAGCCGTCAGACTGGCGGAGCACTTCAGCCTTCTGTGTGAGAGAGAGGGGGGGTGGTATTCATCATTAAAAATATGACCCAAGCTGGAGTGAATCAGGGAGTTCTTTGAGACCAAAGTTAAACACAATGTTTTCTGTCCTTGGCAGAGGCCAATGAGATACCAAATGAAGTAAATGCTCTAATGCAGTGTGTGCTTGGAGACTGCGCTCGAAACAAAAGCAAAACAACTCACTTATCTGGAGGAATTACAGAAGAACCGATGTAGAAATGTAATAATCGATCATCTGCGTGTCTCTAAATAGTGGTGCGCTGGAGAAAGCTTGTGATTTGATTTGTTAGATGTTTTGGGGTTGTGTGTGTGTGTGTGTGTGCTGAGGGGGAGGGGGGGGGGGGGACGCTTCCATTAGTCTTGTGGGTGACATTCATACTGTGCTTTGGGGACCACCAACAGTTGCCTTAACTCATGGTGTGTGTGTGTGTGTGTGTGTGTGGTTACTACAGCCTGTGTGAGTCAAAGTATATGCACGTGTTTGAGTCCCGAATCACAAAATGTGCTTCTTTTTAATAGTGAGTTCAAGTGATATTATTCTTCATAATCTGCTCTAATAAAACAGCTTTCCGATGCAGAGCTGAGAATCTTGCACATGTCTGCATCTTTATTTCCACATCCCAGATGATACAACTGCAAGACTTGGGAACTTCAAATATCAGCTTGATTTGGAACATGGTAAATAATATCTGAACTGATCTGAATCTGAATAAGAACCTATCAAAGTGAATTCATATTTTGCTGGTCGGAGCAAACAAATGCAAGCATGCATGATTATTTACAACATTTAGTTTTCCATGACCTCACAGCATCACAGTGAGTGTTTACTCATTTTATGCAGTGGCCTCAAAAATAATTAAAATCACACTTAAGTTCACTCTCAGAAAATAATGTGTACCTTATTGACCCCTAAAGGTTTATAGTAGTACCACAGGGGTACATGTTATACTCTAAGGTACTAATATACACCTTTTAGGAGTTGATAAGGAATAAAGTTGTCACTGTGTCTATCTGTTTTACCTCTAGTCATACAAAATGATAAAAATGCAAAATGCACAATCAATTTGCAAGAACAATGGTTCACAAAAGAAGGCTAAAATGACAGTATGTGACGAGACCAATGTCTGGATTTACAGTGCTCATAAAAGTGTAGGGAAAAAGTTCCCGGATGATCTACTTCTTCCGGTGAGAGTCTGAAGTGAGCATGCGATGGACACTTTACTGTCCCATGAGGCCACGGGAGAGGATCTGTGAATGACAGTGAAGCGGCAAACTGAAGGGAAGTAATCATTAGGCCTATTTAAAATAAGTATCTACTCAAGAGAGTGTGATTTGGGGCGCAGTCGTAGTGTTATAGTAATGTTAGTGGAATATGTCATGTGATTCTCTACACCTGTGGTTCCTCTGGAGGAGAAATTATTCATTCAGCCACTAAACCACCAAAACACCAGCCGATGACTTCAGCAACACCGGAAACTGAAATTCTTTTTACTCAGAAATCGCTAGTAAATTCCAACGAATAATTATGAAACCGAAGTAACGTTGAATTAAATATAAAGACTGAAGAAACAGTATTTCAATAACTTTACACAGTTATTGAACTGAACTGAATCAACACTGAACTGATTTCAATTGAACTGTTCGCATCATTGAATCGTTATTTTCCTGTTTATCACTGTAAAGCTGCTTTGAAACAATCTGTATTGTATAAAGCGCTATAGAAATAACGGTGAATTGACTAGGCCTAGTATTTGGTATTATTCACTTTACACATTCTACTAAGTAACTTTGCAGCTACATATCAACTTACTCTCATCAGAGTATGTGATATTTCGGGTTAGTAATGTCTGTTGGGGAGCATCAAAATAAAGTGCTAGCAGATATTAAACAGACAGTTTATTAATACTCGAATCACTGCTAGTCGTAGTTGCAAAGTTACTGAATGTTTGTACATTGGAATGAAATGTTATTTTCTTATGATGAATGATGAAGAAAGGAGACATCAGTAGTTCAGATGATATTTGATCTTATTCAATGGCATTTTTAAGTGTGTAAATAAACACTTGTAAGATTTCTGTGCTGCAGGACATCAGGTGTTTCTGATACAGGTGGAATCAAAGCTTTATTCACAAGTAGACCATTACAATATTGACAAAGCATTTACTTAATCAGCAGCCCATGTGTTGGAGATGACAGGTCAGAGTAAAAGTAAACGGATGCTGTACAGGGCAGATCCACTGGAGAGAGAGAGAGTTTTCCGTTTATCCTGGCTGTGATGAGGACTAAGCGTCGAGACGATGTGAGACTCCAGGAATGAGTGTGTCGACACTTGCTGTGTGATATTTCAGAAACCTGACACACTCCTGCAGTGGTTTACTGAGGAACAGACGGGCAGGTGTTAATGCTGTAGTGCTGCAAAGAAGCCGATCTTATGTTCTCATGTCCAGACAATTCAGACTATCCAGGGGAACCTGTTGTGCAGGAGCAGAACCAACCTTTATGTGGACGGGTACCTGTGAGAAAAGATGAAGAACTCCAAAAATTAAACAAAGCTTACTGAAGTTTGGGGTCAGTAAGAGCTTTTTTTTTTTACTATTATACATGCAGTAAAGATGCATCAAACGTAACATTAAAGACATTTATAATGTTAATGCCACTCTTGCTGTTCTTTTGGACTTTCTAATCATCAAAAATGTAATCAAATAATCACATGGAAAGCAGTTCTTTTAAATTGTAATAATACTTTACAATATGCTTTTACGTTGTTATATATTGGTGGGCAGAAGAGTCTTATTTCAAAAACATTAAAACTACCAACCCAAAAGCTTTAAACGGTTGTATGAAATATCTGCAAATGTAAATCAGTGAAAAATTGATATTTTTGTCCTATATGATATTTTTGTCCTATAAGGGATTGCTGGATATTCTAAAGCTGTTGTTTGTATGGATGCTTTCCATATAGGGTCCAAACTGTGGCCTAATCGTTTTAAAAATGGGATTTGTGCATCTAATGCTACAAAGTCAAGTGTTCCCTATGAAGTGCTGTCTTCCCGGTGCACCTTGATGGTTCTTTATATCTCTGTCTTTGGCAGTTTCATGTGCTCTTCATGACGAGCAGAAGCAGTTGTGCATAATTCATAACTCTGCTCGTGTCATCTCAACACTTCTGTGACTCAAACGTACCTTGAACGATTAACATGTTTCATTTGCTCTTGATTCATCGAGTTTATTGGTTGGCATATTCGCCGTCTATTTCCTTTATGGGTCATTGGTAATTAGTCATTAGATTGTATGCATGCATAGATCATATTCTGCTTCATGAAGAGAACATTTAACATGCTGCACTGCCCTCTACTGGCTAACCTAGATTACCACGATACACAATAAGCATTAGATGTTTTCACTGTATTTGTTAAATGATACGATTCATGAAATGTGACAGAATCACGTTATTAAACAGAATATGCAGGTCTATATTAAAGGCCACGTGCCCAGTACATCATCCTGATGAATATAAGTTGTTGTTTTATGGTATTTATTTGATTGAAGTTTAAAAGGAAAGCGTAAATAATTTCGACATCGACACACACAATGTGTGGATTTGTACCGGTAGAGCATGAGACTGTAATCTTTCCTCATTTCTTTCTCCATATCTTGCAGACGAATGGCTTAGATGCACGGGTGACGTCATCATATGCCAGCTTCTCGTCTCCTCCGTTCCTGACACTGTTGGGGTGATGAGGTGAGACAGTGTCGAAGTGAATCATTATCAGTGTGAGAAGTTCATTGCTCTGTGGTTTGACGGCTCAGAATTTCATCTGCTTATAACGTTGCACTGTGTGTACATTACAAATATATTTATTTGTTATGTCACGATTTTTTAGAACTTTCATGTTTCCACTTGTATATTGCATTACATACATTTTTATATTATAGGTGTACTTTTTTGGAAGTGTGTACATATGTTTTTAGACACATATGTTAACAAATATTAAACATTTTCAATGTTATTGCTCTGGAAAAAAAAAGTTGTTTAATGCATGTTGGGTCTAGTGGGGTATGTTGTCACAAAACATACCCCACATAAAACACACACACACACACATATATATATATGGTAACACTTTATTTTACGTTGTCCTTGTTACACATGTTGTTTGTAGTTACTGTAGTAATAACTACAAATTATGCATAATTACATGCAACTACAAAAATTAAACTAACCCTAAATCAACCCCTATTCCTAAGTACATGTAGTTAATTATTTTTACTCAGTACTTAAATGTATAATTACACTGCAACACAGACACCTTAAAATAAACCGTGTGTGTGTGTGTGAGAGAGAGAGAGAGAGATTTGGATGGATTTTTTTATATGAACTGTAGGCTAAGTATATGTTATATTGTAATGGATTTTCAGCAGTTGATAAACAGTATATAAAGTTCTAAAAAGAAAAACGTAAACAATCTATCAATCAGGTGTACAATAAATTGCATTGTAATTAATGAATTGTATATAATTATAAACAACACGTGACACTGAACATATTTCAAGGTTTTAGTCATTAGTGACTTTTGTCCCCATGCATGTCATAGGGGTTTTAGCTTGTTATGCAACACATTTTATAAAGTTATAAATATGTACATGTAGTTGAGGAACAGAGTGATTTATGATTGAAGGTGTTTGAGACCAGCAAATGAGCCACTGCAGAGAAAACAAACATTTGTGCAATTGGACTGACCCAGAACCTTAAATCCCCCTCTTGTGACAATAACCCCCTCTGTAATTTAGATAAATATCTCACTGCTCTGGTGTTAACGGGTTTACTACTGCAGAATTACTATTTCCCCTCCCACATGATAATGAAACGTTAACACACTCATGAATGACTCAATCTTGAAATGTAAGAATGCTAAACCGGCAGCAGGGGGCGCCATTGACTCACATGTTTCTTCTACACAGGTTCCACACTGTCCTCTCTCTCTCTCTCTCTCACATACACACACACACACACACACTCCTGTGAGTGGGGTTTCTGTAGATGGCACAGACAGATCGTCCTGAAAGGTTGGTATGAGTGTGTGAAGTGCTTGTGTGGGGGCAGGAGGAGACGGCTCTTTTATTTCTTGACCTCTCACACATGTGACACACTCATCAGAGTAAAACGCCACTGAGCGGTGCCATAAATACCACAGGAATGTTGAGAAGCTTACACAGGCCTGAGAAACTCCCACACACGTCAACACACACACATGGACGCTATTCATTGAGAAATTACTTTATTTTTCGGCACATTATGAAAAATATTTGGATTTTTGCTGTTGCCACATGCGTGATCCAAAATCTTTTGAGTGTGTGATTCGCACCAGTGGTACCGGTCCCCCTAAAACCAACCGCAGAAACCAGTTTGCCATGCAGTGACGTTAAAAAACATTAAGCAATTATTTATTGTGCGTCACCATGAAAGCATGTGAGAGTTTTCCCACTCATCAACACACAGAACTATGAAATTAAATATAAAACAAAGTATTTGAATGTTAATTCCCCAGTTGTGTAGCTGGATCGGTGTGTCCGGGGCTCTGCACTTCAGTGTGGTTTTGGCTGTGTGTTTTAGTCTACTGTTGTGTTGAACGGAGAGACTCATCCTCCAGCTCCCAGAGCTCGGCACGCTTTCCTCCAGGACACTTTTTTTTCTTCCCCAGTTCCAATCATTTTTTCTTCAAGTTTTCCAGTCTGCGCCACAGAGAAATATCAACAAAAGCGTGATGCTTCACTGGAGGAATGGTGTTGTCTGAGGTTTGTGTTGCATAAAATGAAAAATAATCAGATTATTGTCTTGCATCCAGAAGTTTCTGGAACCTTTTTTTGCAAGCCAGATTTATTAAAGGAATAATTCACCCCCAAAATAAAACCGTCATTCCATACATCTGATTTTCATTCTTCCGTCAAACACAAAAGATGCTAGACAGAATCTCTAAGCTGCTATTTTCCATAAAGTTAAATCATGTCATTATCATGTGAGAATATTCCCCTCCACAGCTTTAGTCTGATTTGTGCGACCCACAAAACCAATGACTTTTGGCTTGATCCTCTAGATGAAAACTCGGCTAGATCTTCTGTCTGCCACAGAAGAAAGAACATCCTACAGGTTTGGAACGTCATGGCAGGATTTTCATCAGTTGATGTAGTTGAAATATTGGATAGTATTTACACAGTTTCCTGGTGTGCAGTTGTGTTCTATGTAATGGAGGAGTTCTCACTTCCACACACATCTCGCTGTCGTCCACAACACGTCCTGCTGCACACACACTCGGATCTGGAGGATGGCCAGTTCTGGGCAGAATTATGGAGGTTCCACATCTTTTTAATGATGTTCTCTTCTGTGCTTTGAGGTGGTGGAATCACTGTTTTGGAAAGTTCCCGGGCTAGTATTTTTCTGAACGCTGTCTTGATCAGTTAAGAATGTTCTCGTGGTGAATGTTTCCTTGGAGATGCGCAGTATAATGTTAAATGTCTTAAATGTGCAAGTCGTTTTGTATTCTGACGAGAAGAGTATGTTGCTTTATAGGTAATTCAAGAGTATGAAAACAAGATTTTTTTTTTGAGACCTTTGTGTTGATCATGAGCTGCATGATGTTTTTTAATAAGTACAGTGTCTTTGATTTATTTATAGATATTATCACCTATTTGGGTTTCCAACACTATTATAGAGATGCCCTCGTTAAAGGATCTTGATCACGTGATGTTCACACAGGATGACTGCGATTCATCCTCATGTGTTTTTAGGTTCAGTTCTGGAATTCTGTGATGCATCACGGTTTCCAACTCGGACGGTGCGGGATGATTATAATAATTGATCTGTTTTGGACAAACACACACACTGCATCTGCCTTGAGTTTGTTCCGTGTTCTCATTACGCGCTCCATCTGGATTCTTCATCTCACACACACGCCGATTGTTTCCGATGATTTACCGGAATCAAAGACTCTTGAATGACTCCATGAGATAGTATCGTGGAATAAATCAACATTAGTGTGGCAATTGAACATCAGCAGAGCAATAACACGCATGCGCATTGCGCAAAGACGTCTGATGCTGCCAGAGGGTGCGAATGGTTCGAGTCTGACCTCCTCACCCCCTTCACCACGCAAAGCAAAAGCTCGCGCGAGTAAAAGTTACTAGTTGTTTCTCAAGGATTTAAAACGTCTCAGTATTAAAGGGACCGTTCACCCAAATAATAATTAACGGTTAGCTGACTGTGAATGTACAGCCAAAGTATTTTATAATAAAGCGCGAGACGAACCTCACGCCTTGAAAATTACATTTGTATTCACGTGTAATATTTCACAGATTCTCTATAAAGCCGTAATTCCACCCCTAAATGTCTAAGTATAATTCGCATAGTGCTAGACCCCCGACCACACACGGCGTCTCCAAACCAAGTTACCTACCTAGACAGCATCATAGGTGCCTGTGTCATTCATGTGTGTTACAGGCGCGTAACGGAGTCGACAGGCACATCTGGAGATGCTAATATCGCAGCTCTTGTATGATACATTGCTTGTTTGTCGTTTATAAGTCGTTTGTAAATCAAGCGTTTGCTAAAAATACATGTGAAACTAAAATGCTGTCTGCCACTATGATGCTAAAAAAAAATGCAGTACGCGACTCTGCCAGATGTAAGACCCACGACCACCCACTGGACGCGTCTGAAAACAAAGTGAGTTGCTGCTAAAACAGCATTCGTGTGGCATAATTGGCGCGCGTGGATCCACAAAATCCTGTGTGCTCATTAGACGGGCAAATATGTTGCACTATTACCCCAAACACCACGCGCCGCCGCATATGATGCCCCAAAATACCGTCTAGGTAGGCGGCGTACTAGGGTTTGAAACAGAGCCTCCCTCTCTAATGCAGTTTGTGTCTGGAATTGTGTGTGTTTGAGGGGGGGCTCAGTCGAGTTTCTCACCTTGGCTCTCTCTCCGTCACTCCTCCTCTCTCTCTCTCTCTCTCTCTCTCTCTCTCTCTCTCTCTCTCTCTCTCTCTCTCTCTCTCTCTCTCTCAGTGCGCGAGCGTGTGTCAGTGTGTGTCTGTCTCATGAACGGAACTGACCGCTGCTGGATCTGTGAGTTACATTCATTCACCAACACACAACGGGACTAAACCAATCGATCTGGATTTATTTCCACACACCCGCTCTTGAATGAGGTTTAGAGGTTCAGACGGGATTCACAGATTCAGGTGAGTTATCAACACACTTCAAGTGCATCATGATATATGTAGCATCATATAGTATTCATATAGTATAGTTAAGCATGTGATTTGTTAAGTCAGGTGAGGTGAGTGAGAGCTTTGCAGATCACAACCAGCTCATCTAATTACAAATTACATTGAATGTATTAGGCTACATTAGGAAAATTCAGCTTGGTTACCATTGTTCCCCATACACACTACATACTCTTTATACTAGTGATTGTTACTACAGTAAATCTTTTAGAAGATTTTACTGTTGTAAATAAGTGACTACTAAAATGAATTTCAAATGCAGTGAATGATATTTAATCAACCAGTGTTCATTAAGTGTGTTTTGTTGTATTCATATAGTTATGAATAATATTGATTAAACAAAAATGAGGGCAGCACTGTGCACTGCTCATATTCTCTGACAGGTGAGCGAGAATTTCTCTCTTTTTTTAATGGTGATTTAACAGAGCGCTCCAAACTGGGTTTCCTTCCCGGTCCACGAGCGATGCCAAGCAAAGCAACTCTTCACGAGTCGTCTTAGGTATGCGTGACACCGTCAAGATTTCTGCTTCCCCTGATGGACGTGGCACACACACGTTTGTGTGTGTGTTTGTGTGGATTCCTGTGATTTTATTGCAGTGAAGCCCCTCTCTGGTTTCCCTGAGGTCACAGATGAACTGTAGAGTTAAACTTTGGGAAAAACATTTACGCCAGCTCAGTTTACTGATCCTGCCCACTGCTGGCCCTCAAGAAAAGAGGAAAAAACCTCACGTTTCAAGAGCTGTCAAAACGAAAAGCTCTGTGTTTACCAGTAAAGTCAAAGGTGTAGCAAACCGTGTGTTGGTTTGATTCTGGACTTAAACTCTGTCATCGTTTACTCATCCTCATGTTGTTTCAAAGCCGTATGAGTTTCTTCTCCTGTGGAACACAAAAGGAGATATTTAGCACAATGTTTCTGCTCTTCTTTTCCATACAATGAATCAAATCTACAAAAAGCACCATAAAAAAGTCTTCTGAAGCTTTACGAGAGGAACGGGCTAAAATTTAAGTCATTTTTTCATTGAAAAGCTTCCCTACTTGTCATAGCTCTTAAATCTTATTTGCATTTGAGCATATTAAAATGTTTATGAAAGTGATGCTGAATACCATCAGTTCTCACAGGTCATGTGACGGATATTAAAATGTTTTGGTTTATTGAAAAAGATGGAATATTTCCTCAAGTGACTGCTTTCTCACAAAAAAGCTGTCATTTTATTTCAGAAGACTTGGCCGAGTAGACAAATTTAGTTTTTTGTCCGTTTTGGAGTTCCACTACCCCTGGTCACCATATGCGTTCATTGTATGAAAAGAGCAGCTTGGACATTCTCCTAAACATCTCCTTTTGTATCCCACAGAAGGACGAAATTCCCACGATATGAGGGTGAGTAAGTTCAAAATATCTATTTTTGGGTGAACTATTCCTTTAATTCGCATGTATCATACTCTTCTGTGATGATGCACTGAATGCATATGATGTGTGCCATGTGTGATTTTGGGTCCCACTCCCATTTTAGCGTTATGTTCCTGTTCTCCTGCATTTTAAGACATAATTGGGCCGTATTTTCAGCGCTGGGCAACATTAGAGCGTTTTTCAACTTCAGTGAAAGGTTTGGATCTGACATGGCCTTGGCTCGGCCCACCTTAGCAGCTAAAGTCAACATGGCCTATATTTCACTCTCCTCCTCTTCCAGCACAGGAAGCTTCATCTGTGTGTGTGTGTGTGTGTGTGTGTGCGCGCATGACACCCTTTTCTCTTTTTTCGCCAACAAAAAAAGCCCCTCCACTAACTTTAACTACTTTACTGAACTTACCTCTTAAAGGGGTCGTATCATGATTTTCAAGATAAAAGAGTTTGATGTACTTTGAAAACAACTTTTAGGAACATTTATTAAAGTGTTGCAAACTTCCAAAACATTTTTTAATGTCAGACAGATAAATACATGCATATGACCGTCCATATTGCATAAATGTAAAGAGTAAAATGTGGGAAACAGACACATTTAACCACAAAATGACAGTTTTTGATTTAAGTACACTAGAGTTGATCTTAGGATAAATATATGTATGAACAATGTGTGATATGACCTCTTTAAGAGTCGTGCATTGCTCCTGCTTTGTCTGTCTGTTTATGCATGTGATTTTAAGCATGTCAAGAGGTCAGGGGTCATAAAATAGCAGGTGACAGCCGTAAAAGTGTAATTGTGGCAGTGTGTGCGCTTGTAGTTCTGTGCCGTGCAACTCCTGCGCTGTAACTTTTGGGGTGTGCCTAAACACACACACACACACACAGAGTGTGTCCAGTCGGAGAGCGGCGTTAAATGATTCAATCTGTTGTAGCCTTGGCACCTTAAGACTGTGTGTGTGTGTGTTTGTGTGTGTGAGCAAGAGTGGTGCACAAAATGTGTTTGTCAGTATTTGAACACTTCATAAAATTATTTGTGGTTTCCCTCCTGAGTTCAAAGCTGGTGATGCCTAGCGGTGAAATTTTTGTTGTCAACTGGAAAAAGATGTGTGTGTGTGTGTGTGTGTGTGTATTTATGTGTTTGCATGTTATTTTACACAACACCCATGCATTAAACCCCCAACACCACCCTAAACCACACACAAGTTTGCATATATATTTAAATGAGGACATACCATACACCTCTATTGTTTTTATATATATATACCTCTTTTGTATTTGGACGTCTTTAAATAAAGGTTTTGCAAGATTAGCTTTAGTGAACCTCTGGCAGAATTTCTGTCCCCAAAGTAAAATAGCAGAACTGTAAAGCAACACATGATGTATTACTGCACAGGTTCTCCAAAAAATCTTCAAATTATTTTCAAATCAGCAATCAATGCATGAGCCGGTGGTCATGTGTGTTTCTGTGAGTGTGTGTGTGGTTAAGGATCAGGTTCTGCTGTTTTAGTAAGGGCTGGGTTTGGTCCGTGTGTGTGAAGGAAGGGTCTGGTCGCAGTGGCTGCATTCTTTTACCAGGCGGATTTCTTTCCACTCGCACATTAGTAGTCATGCATTTAACTTGTCATTTTGCTGTATTATGACTTGCATCAGTTTTGCTTCCCAGATTCCTCAAATAGTGTCCTGTTGTTGCTTTATTAAGTGATCAGATGCTCCATCTTCACCTGCTGAATCATACAACAGGTGAAAAACAAATCCTAGACTCACATTGAAGGACGGACCCGAGACTGGATGAAACACAACAGAGCAGGTCCATAGTTATCAACACTAATGTACGTAAAATCAACACCGATCCTCCATTTTCTTTGGAGTAATTCATGTTGACAGCAAACATGCCTCTCTGTCATATCTTGTTATTGCGATCTTTAAGTTCTTAAAGGAAAATTGGTATTGAAGAAGGGAGTCCGATGAAGAGCGCGCGTGATTATTCTCTGTTGAGACGCTCTCTCTCAACATGAAACTGCATGCGCAACTCATTTTACTCCCATAATGTGATATGTTTCCAAATGAAAGAGGATATTCAGTAAGAAAATTTTATGCATCGGGAATTGACTGAGAAGTGGGCGTTTCATTCAGACCTGAACAGTTATTTTAGTATTATTTATTTACTATTATAGTTTTTTGTATTTAATAACTTTTTATTGTAATTAAATCTTTTTTGCGGTTTTGTCATTTTTATTAGTTTTTTAAAAATTTTACTATTTATAGTACGTTTAATTTATTTTTTACTAGATTTAGTTGAGTTTTAGTTTTATTACCTGTTTTAGTACTTCTACTTAAACTAAAAATAGAAACGGAAAATATTCATCTATTTTTGGTAGAAAAAAACACTTTTTCATCTAATATTTATATTTTATTTAACCTTTGTTTCAGTTAACAATTTTTTTTAATAGTTTAAAATTCAGTTAACGATATCCCTGGACCTGAATGTGAGTTTGCTAAAGAAATGTTTAAATATTTACTCAGTTATTAGTTAACATTATCCATCAGCCTGTACATGCAGCCAAGTTATTATAATTTGACGAAAGATTATAAAGACAGATGTTATCTTAACACTGGGATACAAGAAAGTATTTGTAGCATGAAAAAAAATGACAATTCACCTTTAAATCTGTCATCTGAGCTTGTGCACTTGTGCTATGTGTGTGTGTATCAGTTCTGATGCACACACACGCACACACGCACATGGACACACCACACACACGCTTGGTGGAGAAACTCAACTCTCCATATTTAGTCATTCTGTAAGAGACGTCCATTCTTCATTATGATCCATCCATCCATCTCTCTCTCTCTTTCTCTCTCTCTCTTTCTCTCTCTCTCATATATATATATTTAATCTCAACTTTGACGTCCTTTATCTTCAGCCACTATCTGTCTTTTCCATCCTCCCACATATCGTCCCTTTCCTCGGTTCTGTCCATATTTGTCCCTCTTTTTGTCTCAAACCTTTCACCTATTTCTGTCTCATGCTCTTGATGTGTGTGTGTGTGTGTGTGTGTGTGTGTGTGTGAATCAGAGGCATGTGTATTTTTTCCTCCGAATCAGACAGATCCGTCGGTAAATGATGTTGTGGTGACACACACACTGTGTAAACACAAAAAGACCACACAATCAGAATATGTGTGTATACATACAATGGGGAAAACGTCTGAGACCGCACTGACATTTTTTTTTTTCATTTAATTCTGGAAAATAAGTAAAGTTTTAGGACTTGTGAAATTGTAGCTTTTCTGCAGCTCAAACAGTAGAGTATATATATATTAGATCTAAATTTTGTTTGTCAGTATTCTGTAAAAAAAAAAATTATATTTCTTATTTGTATTATATGTAGGCCCTATATTGGGAATATCCTTGATATTGGCATCAATCAGCTGCTAATTTGTGGGAAAAGTTAAATTTTTGTCAAGTTACAACATGGTCAAATAATGCTGGAGAGCTTGATCGTTAGGTTTTTTCATCATTTGTAAAATTGTTATGTCGATAACTTACATTTTTGAACTGAATTAGAAAAGACTGCAAAATAGAAGCCTCAGTAGTGGTCTTAGACCCTTATACGTGTACGTCTGTGTGTTTATGCTAGAGTGATCGAGCGAGGTAGAGAAAGAGAGAGGTGGGGTGAGAGAGTTCGACTGACAGCGTGAGGGTCAAATAATGAGCTTAATTCTCTGTTGGGTGTTTGATGATGTGTGACTGAAGAGATGTGCGTGTGTGTGTGGAGAGAGAGAGAGAGAGAGAGATGTGTGAGTTTGGTAGAATATGGCAGAAACAGAGAGAAAAAAAAGGACCATTTTAGGGCTAGTGTCTTCAAATATCTAACAAATGCTCTACAATTCTCTTCACAAACACACTACTGTCAGGCTTTGGAGCTTCATAATACTAATGCTATCATTTGCTTGCCCAAAAACTTGAAAAAGTACACAAAAGCACCATAGAAATGTAATTAAAGTAGTGTACTGTAGCTTTGTGGATTATTGATGAGTTAAATGAATGGATGAATTTGTGAACTGAATCAACTGAATCATTGGGAAGATTCGACTCAAAAAGATGATTCGTGAATCGGACATGTCTGATACTCTAAGAGCTTGTCAATATTGTCAGTAGATGACATCACATTTCGTTTGTTTCTCACACATACATAGCTATGGTATGGTTTCAGGAGTGCTTTTGTGCGCTTTTTGATGCCCGACAGCCTCATTGTAGTTGCATGGGAAGAGCATGATGCAGTAACAGCTGTGACGTGAAATCTGAGCGTTTCATTGACCGATCTAGTTTTCAGCACAATAATAATGATGATGAATTTATCTGGCTTGCGTTTAAATGAAGTATAGTTTTTATAGAATTCAGCAGATGTGTATAACGTGCTTTTACAGTCATTATTCGAGGGTCCGGCTGTACCGTTGCAAAGGGGCCCGAGCAGAAAGAGCCGCATTGATATTCACATCACACACACACAGTGACAGGTCCTAAGAGAGGAGTTTTACTCTGGTTTCATGGTTCATTGCTCTTTGTAGTGCTGTAGAAGTGTGATTGGGCTCAGATACACGCTCATGTCAAACTGTTTCTCATTAACTCTAAACAGCGTGCGGATCTCATCAGATTCCCCCCCGGCAGATCATATGTGCGTCGACCTGCGGATCCAAGCATCAGGAGAGTTTGAGAGTATCCAGTTTTATACGTTCGGTGTCTGTCTGGATCATGGCTCGTAGGATGTGGAACGGACTGTGACCGCAGATTCCTCCAGCAGTTAAGGTAGTACGCTTTCTTTGTTTTAAAACACGATAAATATCCCCATTTCAGAGAAAAAGCATCTGAGAAAAGCAACATTATATTAAACGCTCTCATTCAAATCCCCAAACAGCCCCACGAAAACATTAGGAATCTCAGCATGTGTTTACCAAGACCAAATTAACCCATCTGCGGTGTATTTCAGCATGCGTGGCTTTCCTAAAATGGCTCTTTTGGTTGAAATGCCTATTAATGAGTATTTCTGAACACACTTGCACAAGCATCAGTGTAATTGTCGCTCATTCCTTTAACTCTTCTAGTTCAGTGTGTGCATCGTCCTGCAGCGTTTGTGATTCCTCAAATTTCATGTGTTGTTGAGAAGTGATCACCGCTTTCACCTGCTGAACCATAAAACGGGTGCACAGTGAAGGAGGAACTCGAGCATATCTAGACACTTTTGGTTTGGGTCTGTAAGCAAGCACTTAGCAACCACCCTAGGAACCGCATAGCAGAACACTAAAATCTCATTAGGACACCTTTGCAACTGCACAGCGACGCTCTGCCGGCCCACTAGCATCATGGCAGCACATTTTACAAATGATTGCAAATATTACCAGCTGCAAAACTAGGATTTAAAACTACTAAACAACTTAAATATCAAGTAGCTGCATATATTTAACATTATATTTAACAACTTACTGTATTTGATTTACTGCTGTGAGTTTATTAATAACTACAAACCAACATTTGGTCCAAACCATCTAGCCCCTATTATTAAGTGACAGCTTAATTTAGCTGAATACTGTACTTTACCCATTCTGGGATATTTTGCTTGTTTATTTATTGATTTTTAAATGTAGTCTTCTAACTGCTCATATATATTATTATATATAAGTTGCATTATATAAAGGTTAAGCTCCATTTTTTACTGACCATTCATTGGAAAAATAAGTTTCTTTTTAGGCTCTGTTTGGTATTAATAGACCTTTTTTGCCATTTTCTTTAATGCACATCAATTATGCTGTGGTATCATTGTAATACCATTCATTTTTGGACATGGTCTTTTAGAGTACTATATAAATCTTACGCTGAGTGAATATAGGTGATTTACTGAGTTTAGTTTGATTTATTAACATTGTGTTTGCGTTCCATTTCCAGACGCACACTGCCGAGGGTTGATTCCAGTAAAGTCGTCTATCTACTGGACGTTTTCTGGCTGGAGTTGTCGTTCTGAGATATCACACGTACGCCAGACCCCGCCAGTCTGAGGAGACGCTACAACCATATTTGTTTATTTGACTTCCCCCTCTCTAACCCATCCATCTGGATACGTTTCTCCCCGTCCCACATTCATCATTCTCTCCCGTGACATCATGTGGAGTTTTCGGAACTTGCTTTCTCTGCTAACTGTGTTTCAAGCCTCAAGCCACAGTCCCAACCCATTCGCCGGGCCTCAAGCGACACCGACGGACCCCTGCTATGACGAGACGGGTGCCGCCCGCCGATGTATCCCAGAGTTCATCAATGCAGCGTTCGGTCAGGAGGTCGGCGTGTCGAGTGTCTGCGGGCGGCCGGCGTCTCGCTCATGCAGTTTGGTTGAACGCGACGACCGTCCCGCCGTGCGCTCGTGCCAAGTCTGCGACGCATCGGACCCTCGCAACGCACACCCTCCCAACTACCTCACCGACCTAAACTCGGCCCACAACCTCACGTGCTGGCAGTCGGAGAACCTGCAGGGCTCGCCGCTCAACGTGACGCTCACACTGTCGCTCGGGAAGAAGTTTGAAATCACGTATGTCAGCCTGCAGTTCTGTTCCCCTCGTCCCGAATCCCTGGCCATCTATAAGAGCATGGACTACGGCCGCACTTGGACGCCCTACCAGTTCTACTCGTCGCAATGCCGTCGCATGTACAACCGACCCAACAAAGCGGCGATCACCAAGCAGAACGAGCAGGAGGCTTTGTGCACGGACGGACACACTGATCTCTACCCGCTTTCCGGCGGCCTTATCGCTTTCAGCACGTTAGACGGACGCCCATCGGGGAAGGACTTCGACTCGAGTCCTGTTCTACAGGACTGGGTTACGGTCACTGATATCCGTGTGGTCTTCAGTCGCCCGCAGCACCCCAGAGCGCTGCCCATGTCGGGACGCGAGAGCGAAGACCCGCTCGGGCCGCCCGCTACGTATTATTACGCGGTTGGCGACTTCCAAGTGGGCGGGAGGTGTAAATGTAACGGCCACGCCTCCAGGTGTGTGCGAGAGAAGGACGGGAAGCTGGTGTGCGAATGCAAACACAACACAGAGGGTCCGGAGTGTGACCGCTGCAAACCGTTTCACTACGACCGGCCCTGGCAGCGCGCCACTGCGAAAGAAGCCAACGAGTGTTTACGTAAGTTAAAATGCTGTTCAATCCTCATTAGCTATTCCAAAACTTAGTGAGCTGCCTTGTTGACCACACGCATCCTAAACGCAGGTTCACACCTAGTAAGATTAGGCAAGTCATTGATACAGAGTTTTATATGATACAGATTGTGTCATTATTAAGCTCAATTTAGTCAATAATAGTTCTGAATATTAAGTGTCTTACTAATAGCGATAACGATAAACATATTCTCATATGTCCACACCACAGATATAACGATAACGACACAGAGGAACGATTCAGAACGATTTTTTCCAGCTGATGAATGATAAAAACATTCACAGCCAATCAGAATCCACTCGGTTTTAAAGAGCTAGAGCATTTAAAGCAGCAGACGCGCTTATAATAAGTGTTACCGTGCGTTGGTGTGGACACTAATGTAGTTATCAGTATCTTTATAGCTATTGTTCTTGGTGTGAACCTCATAGAATGATTTGTACGCTCTTCATATGCAGTTTAGCAAACTCTACTGAAATCAATTGTGACTCTATTGAAATCGTGACTCACCATAGTTTGACTAGTATTTTGCCAAACTAATGATGTGATTCTCTTAAGTACACAAATCTAGCTTAAAATAGGTTAAATTGTCTATATTTTCTGCTACATTTTTAGTATTGAATGAAATGTTATGCTACATATCAGCAACTATGACTTGGCCAACTAAATTAGAGGACTGGAGCAGTTAATCAGCATTTCTTCCATGTCTGCCATGCCGAATGGACTTTCCCCACTGGAGTTTGTCACTGGCTTTTCTCTGTACTGCACTTTAGATTTGCATTAAATTTGGCCAAAATAAGGTACAGTGTCTAAAGCAGCTCCCTACATTTGAAACAGAGCTACAGTGTGGTGTTATGAAACGATCACTTGGCAAAAACGTGAAGGTTAATTCTCATCGCATCTCACGTCTGAACTTGATTTATTGGGTTTGGATTACTTCAGGTGTATCTGTATTAATTCTGGATGCATTCCAGAGAATACATACAGACTGACACACGAGTGCAGGACAGAGATTTGTGTTTGCGTATGTCTGTCTTGCAGTATGTTAATCTTTACATAAACCTCTTCTCTCAGGACATGTCTGAACAGTCGACGCTCAGAGCAGAACGCTGCTGACAGCTAAATGAGAGTACTAGGCGTTTCACACCGCACACGAAAACAGCGTTTATTTCTTTTGGCGGCCATATTAACACTGAATTCACACCGGCTGCCTGAGCAGCGCCGTGTAGCAGAAGCATAGGTGCGAACGCATTTTCGGTCGATTTGACTTTTGCAATACAGGGTTTTATAAAGCAACACAAACACTTTCTGTTCAGGGAATTTGACTAAATCCAGATGATTAAAGCAGTTTATAGCTACAGCTTATGAACAAATATCATTAATTTATGTTAAATATAGTTACCGATAAGTACAGTGTTGGGTAAGTTACTCTAAAAAAGTAATTACATCTTCATCAGTGTAATTAAATTACTGTACTAATTACTCTCTTAAAGGTATTACTTATTACTAATTACTTTCTGAATCCCATATCAATCTCGACCAGTTGAACAATACTAGGAAAGGCATGAAACTACTCCTTTAATTCTTTCAAATAAATAATGCAAAATGTCATAAATTATTATTGATTGAACTGAGCAGAGCTTTTAAAGGGAGAAGGGTACAATAAAAATTTACATTTAACATTAGACGTTAACTTTTTATACTATTGTTTTATATAGAATTGTTCTATAGTCTATATATATATCAGTATTTAATGCAATTACATCAGAAGGAACTGCAATTAAATTACAGAAAACAAAGTACCATGGTAATATACCATTATTGTACCATAACACTGTAGTTTTTTAGGGATTCTAACTAATATCTATAGATATATCCATATGTTGAAGATCAGTAGCAGCTGCAGATATTTATCTTATCTTATCAGACAGCAGTATTATTGCTGAACGAAAAATGAGCTGAATAGTGTAAATGCATTAATCTTTGTGTCAGGAAAGATGTATCGGGTCCAAATGCTCCAGTCGGGCAGTCCTGACACTCCATTAGTATCTCTAATGTCTCCCATAAATCTCTCTGCCTCGTCTAATTCTTCCTGTCCACTCTGTCAGATGAGAGTTTGCCGATAGTTTCGTTTTCTTTCGTGTAATGAAACCCAGAATTTCTCTCTGCGTTTTCCTCTCACCTCTCGCTCTGCCTCTTCTCATGCCATCTGCTCTGGTTTGGTGGCCCCGTCTCCAAATGACCCCCAGTACACGCTCGACTCCCTCGTTTTCTCGCCTCAACACACGCCAAGGACTCCCGCAGATTTTGTGCCCGACCTGGCAGTCGTTCAGTGGGATCTCGTTAAAATCATCCCCCATTCAGCTGAGAGAACAAGGACAAAGAGATTAGCAGAGGTATAACAGACTAATGAGTGGCGGACCACAAATGGAGGGTCTGACAGTTAAATTAAGTTAAACTATGTAGCAGTTCCCTATAGGGCTCGGCGATATGGCCAACAATATTCATTATCACACATTTTTTCCATATCATATGATATCGATATTTGTCACGACATTCATTTGCCATTAATGGGGAAGGAAATGCTTGCAACATATTTGTTAGACCTTGAGAATGAATGTAAACTTGTTTGTTCACAATCAAACTCAGCTGCCTTTTAATTTAGAGGCACTGACTGGGTGTTGTCGCGTTTAATTCTGCTGTGTGATAGGCTGTCAGATGAATCCATATCGAGTAAACATGTCCAGAGCTTATCACTGTCATTGACGTGAATTTGATCAAGATCTCGATATAATATAGTTTATCACCCAGCGCTAGTTCCCTAGTTGCAGTATTCGTAAAAACAGTATGTAACAAAATAAGTATGTCCGAATTCACAGTACTCATTATAGAGTAGGCAAAAAGTCCCCGGATGACCTTATACTTCTGGCTAGATTCTGAAGTGTGCATGCGATGGACACTTTACTATCCCATGAGGCCACGGGAGAGGATTTGTGAATGACAGTGAAGCAACACAAGCCTAATGACAACATGGCCAAATGTAGTACATCCAGATTACATTCATTCTACACAGAGCACACTTTTTAGCAGTTGCAAAGTAATTACTTATTCAAAATAAGTACCTACTCAAGAGATGTGATTTCGGACGCAGCCGTATGTGTGTGTATTGCTAGTCACGGCCACCTGCACAGGACACTGGAAGTATGAGTACTAACCATATCCTCATTAAACACACACACAAGCCCACTTTTACTGCCTTAGATTTCCTATACGTCACAAACCAAAACATGCTGCTTCCGAGGGAAAAAACGCCACACAGAGCGTTAATGATATAAAGCTGTGATGCTGCAGAGAAACCTTGTAGAGATGTGTTTATTTTCCTGTTTATTTGTTAGTCTGCCAACAATTGAACTAGCTTGTCGTTTTGTTTCTTTGCGTGCTACGATTTAAAGGACACATTTGTCGAAGTACTTAGTTTGTGCTCTTGTAAAACCAGAGCCATCTAGAAATTTGGACTGGATTTCTATATTTCCTGTACACTCCAGCGGTATCTAAACAGTCTGAAAGATGCCTGTAAACCAAAAATACTAAATGCCACCTTTTATGTTTGGCTCGTCTAAACACATGTAACCAATTAAGTAAATTAATAAATAAAAGCATTCTCAGCACCCTATTACTCCATTTTATGTGAGCGTAAGTATCGTGACATTTCAAAACAAATATAAAGCTTATAAAATGTAGCATTTAGTCCGAGATCTCCAGCATGAAATAACGGCGGCGTGTCTGTAACTCATCAACGTCGCTGGTCTTGTGCTCTCGTCTTGTGCCAAACCTTCAGAGAAGAAACTTCCAGCTGTTGCCTGTTTCTGCGAGTTTCGGAGTGAGTCACTCTTCAGCCAGTGAAATGCCTGTTCAGTTGAATAGAAGTTAATAGATTAAAAACATGTCCGCTAACGGACTAATCTAACATTTTCCTGTTTTTTGGTTGTTTTGAATCACCATCCTGGTTGGTTTATGAAGGGCTAGCCAACAAAACCTGGCAGGTTTCGTACAGTGTCCTGGAGATTGTTGCTCATTTTATTGACAAATGTTTATTTGAATATTGAAACCTGGCATCTTAAACTGTCCTCTTTCTCTTTTAGTGAATCTGTTCATTCACACATTTTATTTAAATCAATTTTGTAAAGCACTCGACTAACATGAACACTTTTTTTGTTCAGACAATCATCTGAATGAACCGATTCACTAAAATGAATCCGATTTCACTGATTCGTCGAAGGTTCTGTTTGCAAAAAGAAAGTACCATTGAAGTTATACAATTAAAAAAATATTGCCTGTTTAATATCATTTCAGAGTAGTTAGCCATTTTTTCTTTCTTTTTTCTTCTTCTAGTAGCTTGTTTGTCATTTAAATTATGAGTAGCTTGTAGCTTTCCAGCTTCAGTTTCAAAGTTGCTTCACTGCCAAATTGCTGTTTTGACTACACCCAGCTCTTGTGTTATGACTTTTGCCAATTTTCCTAATTCTTCCAGAATCCCAAATCACAGGCAAAAAAAACACAAAAGATTTGAACAGAGCCGTGAAACTTCACGACTCTTTCATGTGTGAACAATCTACGCTACAGGAAACGCCTAATCAATTAGAAACACCTGTGAGCCAAATGTTCTGATATTTATGCTCACATAAAACCAGGGATGGAATTTTTAATGAGCTGTTATTCTTAGTTGATAGAACATATGTGTGTTAAAGCGCACAGGTGATGTTCTGTGAAAGGTGTTATTCTGTGGTTTTTCTCTTTTTTTATTAGTGGCGTTCACTAAGACGAGCATCACTATCACTGTTGTTGACCATACTTTGTTAATGATTTGAACAAACTAGTATCTTTAAGTATTAAACAGCACAATTATCCTTCACCATTTGTTCTATATGGACATGAATCATGTCTTAAATTGTGCAGCTTGTTGAGAAGAGACTATCAACCTAATAAGCAACGCTCTGGCCATCACATCATGGTGGCGAGATGTGCACGGTCAAACACTGTTAGTGTTTTCATATTGCTTGATTGTAATATTAAGATATAATATTAAGATTTAGACATCATAATCCATTAAGTGGAGTTCTAATTTTTGCAAAATGCACCGTGCCTATCATACACGAAGTACAAGATGTATGGCATTTCCAGAAATGTGTTTTTGGGTGTAGTTCAGTGCATACCTGTAGAGCTCGCTCCATCAAACTAACGTTCCTGCTCTACAGAAATGAATTTGGAGCTCTGGGTTTGCTCTAACCTCAGGTTAATAGGTTTGAGTGCTTTCAGCTGTGTTTGGAAAGCTCTTGTAATAGAGGAACCGTGCCATTGAGAAAGACCCTTGGAACAACTTTAGATTAAGTACCACGCTCAAGGCACAAACGCAGCGCTGAGAGATATCAGAAAACCTGCACTCTTTTCCAAATCCTTCTTGCTCAAATCAGACCCTCATCTAGAAACGCCCCAGAAACGGTTCACATTTAGACTGGACTGTATGCTTTAATAATTCAATCTTCGTCTTGTGCGTTTGTGAGACTAGCTTTCTATTTGGGTGTGAATCTGTGTGTTCTTTTTGTCACACGTTTGGAATTTCATTTAGAGAAATGCACACACCCTTACAGCGGTTACACACACACATCGCCTGCAGACGGTTATTGAGCTGAATTTGCTGTAATCTCACCCTGTTGACTTTAGCCTAGAATCCCCCCGAAATTACACCCCCCTTTCATGACCCCCATCACACACACACACACACTCACACAGAGCAGCAGATGGTGTGTGTGTTAGGGAATGGCCCGAGCAGGTTTCATTAACCACAGAATTCCATACAAATTGGCCCTGTAATAACAGACTCACACACACACATGCACACGGACGAAATGAAACGCTTCACGATGAAACAGGCATGCATTTAAAATAAAAAATTGACTTTTTAAAGCAGATCCCACAGTTGCTGCACATCCATGATCTCAGTTCCTCCACATCCCAAAGCTGCCCTATTGGATTGAGATTTGGTGGCTGTGGAGGCCGTTTGAGTTTAGTGAACTCATCATGTTCAAGAAACCAGTTTGAGATGATTTGAGCTTTGTGACATAGTGTGTTATCCTGCTGGAAGTAGCCACCAGAAAAGGGTACACTGTGGTCATATTTGACAGGGCTCTGAGTGGGATTCGATCCAGCATCTCCGGCATTAGATGCGGATGCACTAACAAGGACGCTAAAGACCACAGCCTCTAGCATCAGTTGCTAGTGCACCTCTTGAGATCAGGGGAGTGAGGTTTACCTGCACAGCTCTTACTGGCTGGCCTCCGTTACACTCACCCCTAGACCTCACTCCCATCCGGGTCACGGCACCAATTGTAACCGGTCCTTCTCAACCCACTCTGAGCGGAATTCGAACAGGCGTCTCCGGCATGGGAGGCTGGTGCACTAACTAGGACACTAAAGACCACAGCCTCTTGTGTCAGTCGCTAGCACACGTCTTGAGATCAGGGGAGTGAGGTTTACAGATGGACATGGTCAAATACTCAGGTAGGCTGTGGCGTTTAACCGATGGTACTGAGGTAAGAGGAAAAGAAAATGCCATCAAAACTTTTCTGAAGACAGTCAGTTCCCTTACATTCATATGAACCCTCACCCTCAATTCAATATTTATATTTTTCTTCCAATATTTCGAACATCGGGAACAGTGAGCTTGGCTGTGTACAGTATTTGCTCTGCTGGCACGTCTGTGCTCTCTTTTTTTTTGCGTCCGTGTTCAGCGTGTCAATATTGATATTATTCCAATGCAGTTTGTGTGCAAGTCCGGAACAGAGATCGGCCATAATAAAAAAAAGTTTGCCGATCATGTGTTTGGAGCAACAAAACGTCCGGTTCCTATTGATGACCGGTTGACCAGTGCATCTCTATTTTTTTTTTTTTTTTTACAATTTTCTTCACAATATTTCATCAAAATGTAATAACTTATCATCTGATTCTTAAAAAAATGAGCTAGCTAAAATGAACATCTAGGCCATGTTGGCTGTTGGTTAATTTGAACAAATATTCAAATCGTGTTATTTAATCTAACAATCTAAAAACACTTGAAATGCGTTGCAAATCTTGTTTCGTGTTGACTTGAAAAATAAAGGTTCAGTAAAGATGACTTTTTCAGGTGTACAGGGTTGCTATATGGTTCTTTGGAGACTAATACATTTTGTTTCATGATTACAGGTTCTGCAGATCAGTGGTTTGCTTTTTAGTTCAATTAAAGCACCAGAGCTAGAGAACTAAAGAACAGGAGAATATGTTGTTCTTTGTGGAGCTCTGAAGCTGGTCCTATAAACCCTTTTTAGTGATATTGTATTTTTGAGAAAAACACCATATGCATATCCATAAAAAACAGGATAATATAGCTTTCGTTAATAACGTGTTCCCCCTCTCTTTCTTTATAGCATGTAACTGTAACCTGCACGCGCGACGCTGTCGCTTTAACATGGAGTTATATAAGCTCTCGGGCCGTAAGAGCGGAGGAGTGTGTATGAACTGCAGACACAACACCGCTGGACGACACTGCCATTACTGTAAAGAGGGATTCTACCGGGACATGGCCAAACCCATCACACACCGCCGAGCCTGCAAAGGTAACACACTCCATTTCATTTACTGGCAGGTTGAAATCAGATGTTTAGATCTTTATCTTCAATGAGAGATATTCATCTCTAATCCCCAATGAGTTAAAATAGTGCAAGTGTTTGCATCACCTCATGTGTCATTTCTGCGCCCCTAGTGGCAACACACGAAATCACAAAAATAATGACTGTTTCCAAACAGATTTTCCCCTGTCCTCTATTGCTCATACAAACAGACTCAATCCATTTGCAACCGCTCAAATAAGCAGGGCAATGTTTCTGTCAGATAATGTTTTACAAGAGCTGTCACAAAGAGACAAGGATACAAATAATTAAAAAAAACTTTGAAATTCAAGTGTGATTTCATCTGTTATGTGTTGTCTTCTAAGAAATATCTTACAGCTGTTTAAAGTTCTTACACAAGTATTTATAAATGATGGTTTTGAGGAACAGCATGACGATTTTTGGATAATAATTATATTTATTTATTATTGTTCGTGCAGGGGGGGATGTTGAGTATATGAAAAGCTAATTAAATCATACAAATATAAAATAATTAATTATAATATATTGTAAAAAAATTAAATAAATATATTATAAAATAAAAACAAAACACTTGCTAAAAATATAAAATATTTCACTTGTTTGTCTGCACGTCATTTGACCATTAACTGACATCAGAGAACCGTAAACATGCAAATGTTTTGTAAATTATTTAAATATTAAGGGCAATATCTCAGTTCAAGAGGGTTTAGCTGACAAAAAAGGTTTGTGAATCCCCGGTCTAGTCTTTTACCACCATTTACAGACTAATTCAATTTTGGACCTTGAAAACGGCAGGAATGATGTGTTTAGATATGATTTTTCTTACTTTCATAACTACATAAGCGACTCTCATGTTTATTTTCTTACTGTGACTCAGTAATTTTTTATGGGTTAAAAATATACAATTTATTTATGAGTTAAAATGTGTGTAAAATGTTTTATGCACTGTATTTTCCAGTTTGAAAGCTTCCACATAAAATCAGTAGCACACACATATATAAATTAAAATCTAAAAATAGTATAGAGTTCAATAAAACCACAGCTAGACTGGAGTGCACTGGGAGCAGCCTGTACATGAAGCTCATATATCTGCTGCCGTCACTCCAGCCAAAGCAAACACAGCGCTGTAAGAAAACACACATCAGAGTTTGAGAAAAATTCAACTGTTTGGATTAAAGATGTCTTGTAAGTTGAGCATTTCTGGAAGGAAAAGGCAATCCAAATGTAGAGGGTTTTCTATAGGTTAAATTAGGTTAAAGTTAAGTTACATTTCAATAAGCAATAATTCTGCTTTTGTGGCTGTGTCAAAAATGGCATTTTCTGTGCCAAGAGCTTATATTAATTAATTTGGATAAGTGACAAGGTTTATATGTGCATTATTTAACATCTGTGTGTGTGTGTTTGTGTAAGTATTATATAATGTATGTTTAAGTGCATTTAAGAGGCAGATGCTAGACCAGTCAGTGTAAAGTAGGATGTACAGTATATACAGAAGATGCTCGGACTGTCCTGCTTTTAACAACATTTTTATTTAGGAAGCTCACTTAAAGGGATAGTTCCCCCTAAAATGAAAATGAACTCATTATTTACTCACCCTGCTGTTGCTCATATGCCCTTCTTTCTTTTCCGGACCACAAATGGAGAATAAAAAAAAAAATGTCCCACTCGCGCTCGTTCATATAATACCAGTGAAAAGCAACCAGCATCAAGCTTTAAAAAAAGATGCAAAAGTATAACATAATGATCGCATGCGACGTGTAATATATTCCAAGTGTTCTGGGGTATACGATAGGGTTTGGTGGAAAACAAACCAAAATTCAATGTATTTAATATATACATTCAGCTCTTGCCATTAAAATAGCCTCAACTTCTGACATGTCATTAAAATCTCTACTGTTACTGCTACTTCAGAAGACGCTCTGGTTGTGAAGGAGGTACAAATGGTAGATGATAGTCACAGTGCATAAATATTGTGTACAGTGCAATTAAATATAAAGTATGAAATATCATTATTATTAGTGGTGTTTGTGTGTGAGTGGTCCTGCAGCGTTTGTGCTACAGACATAAATGATTTCTTAGTATAAGGAGACTGTTAGGGTTAGTAGAATAAGTTAATAAAAAGAGTAAGTTGTGTGTTGTGTGTTTTGCCTGAAGAAGACCCAGTGGGGTCGAAACGTTGCTTTTTTATTAAATATGGGAGCATAAAGCAGTGTTGCGGACATTGCATTTTCTTTCACTATATTAGTAGAATAAGTTGACATATGCTTGCAAAGTTACTTATGGTCAGTAGAATGTCTGTTGGGATACAATGAAGTGTTAGCAGATATTACGCAGACAGTCTCCTGATACTCTACTAATACTCTAATGAGAGTTAGTTGACATGTAGCTTCAACTTTACTTCTCGTCAACAGAATGTCTAAAGAGGACCATCAAAACAAAGAGTTACCAAATGTAAAAATCTAGTTGTTTCTGCTGCTCTCTGCTGGTTTGAAATGAACTTAATAGCATTAGGTTTAGTGTGTTGGTAACTACAACCAGTACTGTTCTTGCAAACGTTTCTGGCTTCCTGAACCTCTTCTGTATGACATTTGTACTGAATGGATGTGTGTCAATCAGGAGCTCTTTTGTAGTGCTGTCAGTGTTTTAATTTGATAACGCCCATGTTGAGCGCTGAGACCTCTTATCAGCGTTACTGTGATACAGCACCTGAGAATTCCTCAAATTCCACACACACACACACACACACACACACACACACACACACACAGACGCACACAAATGAAGTCACGGCTCAATCTCTTTTGGAACTGTGGACTTCCAGCTCTCACCTGCAGATGCCACAGCTGTTCAAACCTTATCTCCGTGTGTGTGTGTGTGTGTGTGTGTGTGTGTGTGTGTTGCTTTGAGAGTCTTAACACAGGGAGAAAACGCACATACATGCTCAAACACTGCTATAGACACTAATACACACAAAACCATCATTATAATTAAAAGTTTCTTTTTTGCCCATCAGCCACAGTTACTGGTGAAAGCTCAGTATTACTAACCACTAAGATGTTTTACTAGACAATATAATTTTTCCTGTACATTTAAAATCCATGACCCTAACCCTAAATTTGCAATGAAGCAAATTCATATACATTTTTATGTTATATAATTCCCATACTTTTTTGTCATGTCATAGTTGGAATTATTTTACTATTATTATAAAATGTGAAAAATAGTCATAATAAAGAATAAGCAGATATGCACAAACTTTTGACCGGTAGTATAAGTAGATCTTTGTTGTGGAATCATTACATGATTTCTGAACAAGCCTGTTTTTTTTTTGCACTTTATTTTCAGTAAAGTGTGAGTATTCAAGTATGTCACGCAGTTCATGAAACCTGTTTTCCATGCTGTGACTCGTTGTTTGTTGTTGCCTGAAACGCTGGTTACTATGTGTAATTCCTGAAATACAGCCCATATTTTAATATAATATCATTGAGCCATGTGACTTTAAATGAGATAGAGTAGAGTGTGTATGTGGTTACGGGAAGTGTGTGTAACAGATTGAGTGTCATGGCAATGTTTACAGGTCCAGACGGGGACGAAGGCCATTATTTGGACTTCTCTTCTGCGCCTGTGCCAGAGTTGATCATCCCTCTCATTCCCTCTCTCTCTCTCTCTCTCTCTCTCTCTCTCTCTCTCTCTCTCTCTCTCTCTCTCTCTCTCTCTCTCTCTCTCTCTCTCTCTCTCTCTCTCTCTCCAGCATGTGACTGCCATCCGGTGGGAGCTGCAGGTAAAACGTGTAACCAGACGACGGGTCAGTGCCCATGTAAAGACGGGGTGACCGGCATCACCTGCAACCGCTGTGCAAAAGGGTATCAGCAGAGCCGATCACCCGTCGCCCCGTGCATTAGTGAGTGACACACACACACACACACACACACACGTTTATTTATCTGTCTAAATGGAGACATACACCCCAGAACACTTTTTGCATCAAAAAAACACTATTCACTTTATTTATATATAATTTTTTAATCAGGACACCCAAAGTATAACCAAGTATATACACTCACACCAGTGTTATTTTTGGCATTGAGAGTTTTTATTTATATTTTGAATTATTTTTTATTTTTATGTTTTCAGTTTTCATTTTTTATTTAAGTTAGTTTCAGTCATTTTGTTGTGCATTTTTGACTTTTTTTTAAATATTTTTTTAAATATGTCTATTTATTTGCATTTCCTGAGAATCACCAAATCTACTGTTTTAGCTACTGTAATAAACACTGACGTCATACTGTACTGTGTCTTTCAGAAATCCCTGTTATAAAGCCAACAGCTGTGATCAGCACTACAGAGGAGCCTGCAAGTTAGTGCACAAACACACACACACACACGACGTTCAGTCAAGTCAAGTCATCTTCATTTATATAGCGCTTTTAACAATGGATTGTTTCAAAGCAGCTTTACAGAGATAAACATTTATTTGGACAGAGTTTAGAGGCTCAGAGTTTAGAGGCTCAGAGTTAGAGGCTCAGAGTTTAAACTCTGTTCAGGACAGAGTTTAGAGACGAACAGAGGAAGTAACGCTTAGTTTTCTCTGGTGTTTCGTTTTGTAACACTGGTGGAAAGGGGCGGAGAACTCGCAATCTGTCCTTGTCACAAGTGAAAGTGAAACAGAGGTGTGTGTGAAAGCAGAGAAGTAAAGGAATTGTGTGTGTTTTCAACAGCTCTTCTGGGTCATTGAACACTTCACACAGTGTGAGCGATGTCTGAAACCGACACACACACACACACTAATGTCATGACAACTCTTAGACACACTCTTAAAGTCCCGCTGAAGTCAATAATTTTATCCTTTAAAACTCATCTTTGATCACCAAAATGACATTCTTCATGCCTTAAAATAGCTTGAATGTAACTCGACACCCTTGCCTCATTTAGTATACGCGGTTCTATGAATATGCAAATGAGCCCCGCCTCCACTCACTCACTCAGCTCAGAGATCCACTCGTAGACAATCACACGTTGATCTGATTGGTTACAAGGTCGTTTGTGACGTCAGAAACACCAGCGATTTCAAACCGTGTTTTTGAGACTGTCTTTGGTTCACTGCAGTTTTAAGGGGTTAGTTCACCCAAAAATGAAATTTCTCGTAAGACTTTCGTTCATCTTCTGAACAAAAAATTAAGATATTTTTGATGAAATCTGAGAGCTGGATCACTCCTTCATAGCCTGCTATGTAATTTCATTCTGCCGGCCCAGAAAAGTTATTAAAGACATTGTTAAAATAGTCCAAGGGACTACAGTGGCTCAACCTTAAGTTTATCAAGCGACGAAAATACTTTTTGTGTGAAAAAAATAAATAAATAACAACTTTATTCAACTATTCATTTTCTTCCGTGTGGGCCTCTGACGTGAGTTCACGAGAGCCGCGACGCATGCGCGAGTACTGAGAAGAGGATGCTCACGATCATTTGATGGGAAAGTGTGAAAGGTAAGCCATTCATTTTGCGGCATTCGTAAGGCACTTTTACGTTTCCTTGTTGGTTTCTCACGATTTGGACATCCAGGAAACGCACACTTTAGAACCATTTTAAATACTACATCGAGACACGGAAGAAAAATAATAGTTGAATAAAGTTGTTATTTTTGCGCAGAAAAAGTATTCTCAGCGCTTGATAAACTTAAGGTTGAGCAACTGTAGTTACTTGGACTATTTTAACGATGTCTTTAATAACTTTTCTGGGCCGGAAGATGCAATTACATAGCAGCCTGTGAAGGAGTGAGACTCTCAGATTTCACCAAAAATATCTTAATTTTTGTTCTGAAGATGAACTAAAGTCTTACGGGGTTGAACAACGGGGTTGAACACCAATTACACAGTGTGGCTATGCTGGTCCACCAGCTAAACCAGCATAAACCAGCCTGAACCAGCATAGATAGATAGATAGATAGATAGATAGATAGATAGATAGATAGATGGATAGATGAATGAATTGTAGTGTTTTAGACATTGTAGATTGTTATTTTTCACAGTATGTTTTAATTCTAATTACAAATTTCTGTGTTGTCAGATTGTGACTCATACTGTAAACCACTGAAGGGAAATCTCAAGATAAACATGAAGAAATACTGCAAAAAGGACTACGGTACAATTCCTTTATCATGTTATTTTTTAAAGATTCCGTTCTTACCTTTCCGTCGCTGGCAAAATCTCACACTTTCGTTTGTAACGTACAAATCACTATGCTTTTTATTTAAGAAGCATTTGATTCAATGCAAAATGGACCTTATTGCTAACCGTATCTGGTGTAGCGTTCTCATATGTGTGTGTGTGTGTGTAGCTGTCCAGGTCAGCGTGTTGGACATGGAGACCGTCGGCGACTGGGCTAAATTTGCCGTGAGTCTGGTGTCCGTGTACAAGAGTCGTGGAGAGCCGCTGAAGAGAGGCGATCACGTGCTGTGGGTCCATATGAAGGATCTGGCCTGCAAATGTCCACGAATACACATGGGCAAACGCTTCCTCATCCTGGGCACTACTGAGGGTGGCACGAACCCCGAACGCCCGGGACTGCTGGCCGACAAAAACAGCCTGGTCATTCAGTGGAGGGACATTTGGACTCGACGACTGCGCAAGTTCCAGCGCAAAGAGAAGAAAGGCAAGTGCAGCAAAGCGTGATGGGATTGCAGGGAACTCTTTATTATTGACCACTGTCCTGCGTACGCGGGAGACTGCGAGACCGAACTCTGCGTGTTGTCGTCTGTACGTTTGCAGTGCGTTATTTGATATGTCGTCCTGTTGGTCAGCCTTCTAAAGGGACCGTTAAAAAGACTGTTTCTAATCACACACCACTGAATCTCTATCTCTCTCACACAAACACACACACACACACACACACACACACACACACACACACACACACACACACACACACAGCACACGGACTGATTCCATTTCCTCTCAAAGCCACAATTTAATCAATCAAATATGAAATACACCTCAAATTACAAATCAGCAGAACGATTCTGTCCGCATCTGGTTCGGTTCTTCTCGTCTTTGTGGGCTTCATCCGTTGGTCACACTGGTGTTCACCACATGCTGCTCGCTTCAGCTCTGAAAACCTCAAAATCTTCATCGTGATCATCGTCAGCCTGGATCATTTCACGTTTGAAGACATTATTAAGCCTTCTCATAGCTGTGGGTTGTGTGCCGTACGTGTGGATGTCTACTTTGATACCGAAGGAATTTCAGAGTGCAGAAAGGTCCATTAACAACAGTCCTATAGAAAGAAACACTCTGTACAAGAATGCAAATGCATGAATGCACGTGGTTTCACTGGGCATATTTAACATGCTTACTGAGTTACTGTGGTGGGAACAAATGTCTGTCATTCCAGTGATGGTTCACTCAAAATTCACCCAAAAATGAATATTTTTTCTTCATTTACTCACACTAATGTCATTTCAAAAACCCATAGTGTTTTATTCTGTGGAATGCAAGAGGAAAATTGCCTTCAGCTCCACGAAAATGACAAGAATCACTATAAAAGTAATCCATATGATGTCTGAATTAAATCAGAGCACAACTGAGAGGAGATTATCAGTGAATATTGACTAATTAAAGTCATCAAATGGTGTCAGAACACTTATATTCATGATTCTAGTCCATGAGTTGTTTGGACTGCTTTTGTAGTGGTTTAGCCGTGGTCACTACTGATTTATTCAAAAATCCGTTTGTTTTCATGGAAAATACTAGCATATAAGTTCTGAATAATATGAGGCAAGTAAATAATGATCGAATTTTCTTATTTTGGGTGAATTGTTCCGTCAAACCAGTTGTGTTATGTTCAGGTGGCGAGATATAAACATGTCAACAGTTTAACTAAACTCAAGGTTGGAATACACTACACGACTTTTAAAAGACTAAAGTCGTTCCGAACATAAACTGTGTAAATCAGCCTTTGAAGGATGCAGCCTCTGAACTGGGACGCAGCTAATATGTGTTCTTAAATCAGCTCAAAATATCAAACATGTTTGATCTCCTCCAACTGGACGGATTCATAATTTGAAGCTAAAAAATCGTCATACACTGCATGATTTTCTGTGAAATTTCCGACTGCCTGCAATCTGCAGATTTTCGGCAACTAGCGTCGACTCCTCCAGACTGTAAATCGGGGGAAAGAGTGTGTAGTGTCTTCCAGCCTTGTACAGTAGTCCATCTGTAATAGAAAATTCATTGTAGAAGACAGTTTATCCTAATGCCTCTCGTGGCAGTGACGAGAATGCAGTGTGTACCTGCACAGCTTCATAAATTTCATTCTGGTACGTTTCTGAATCTAATGACACGTGAAATTGAGCTTGCTGAGAGTGTTTGCATACATTTGTAGAGCATGTTTCAGGGCTAATGCTCTGTCCTAATGTCTGTCACTCTTTCTCTTCTACTACTGAATGTCTCGGTTTTTATCTGCCGTCTGACCATTTAAAAGACAAGACAAAGATGAGAATAATGATGTGTGTTGTTCTTGTTGGCATCTCTTACTGTGAGAAAGTGTGTCAAACAGACACACATATGCAGTGCGAAAGTCTGAGACCAATGCATTATCAGCATTTACAATTTGCATTGAAAATTTACATTAAAGTGTCCATATTATGCTATTTTAAAGGTTCCTAATGTTTTTGAGGTCTACTATAATAAGTTCATATGCATCAAAGGTAAAAAAAAAGAAGAAAGAAAGAAAAACACTTTAATTTTCTCAGAATATATATTGCAGCATCACCTGTTTTCTCACAGTGTCTGAATCGGTTCGATAAAGGATGCATTCTCTCTAAACCCCTCCTTTCTGAGAGCTGCTCTGCTCTGATTGGTCGGATGGCCCAGTCTGTTGTGATTGGTCTACTCTGCTCTGATTGGTCAAATGGCCCAGTCTGTTGTGATTGGTCTACTCTGCTCTGATTGGTCAGATGGCCCAGTCTGTTGTGATTGGTCTACTCTGCTCTGATTGGTCGGATGGCCCAGTCTGTTGTGATTGGTCTACTCTGCTCTGATTGGTCAGATGGCCCAGTCTGTTGTGATTGGTCTACTCTGCTCTGATTGGTCAGATGGCCCAGTCTGTTGTGATTGGTCTACTCTGCTCTGATTGGTCAGATGGCCCAGTCTGTTGTGATTTGTCAACTCTGCCCTGATTGGTCAGATGGCCCAGCCTGTTGTGATTGGTCTACTCTGCTCTGATTGGTCGGATGGCCCAGTCTGTTGTGATTGGTCTACTCTGCTCTTATTGGTCGGATGGCCCAGTCTGTTGTGATTGGTCTACTCTGCTCTGATTGGTCAGATGGCCCAGTCTGTTGTGATTGGTCTACTCTGCTCTGATTGGTCAGATGGCCCAGCCTGTTGTGATTGGTCTACTCTGCTCTGATTGGTCGGATGGCCCAGTCTGTTGTGATTGGTCTACTCTGCTCTTATTGGTCGGATGGCCCAGTCTGTTGTGATTGGTCTACTCTGCTCTGATTGGTCAGATGGCCCAGTCTGTTGTGATTGGTCTACTCTGCTCTTATTGGTCGGATGGCCCAGTCTGTTGTGATTGGTCTACTCTGCTCTGATTGGTCAAATGGCCCAGTCTGTTGTGATTGGTCTACTCTGCTCTGATTGGTCGGATGGCCCAGTCTGTTGTGATTGGTCTACTCTGCTCTTATTGGTCGGATGGCCCAGTCTGTTGTGATTGGTCTACTCTGCTCTGATTGGTCAAATGGCCCAGTCTGTTGTGATTGGTCTACTCTGCTCTGATTGGTCAGATGGCCCAGTCTGTTGTGATTTGTCAACTCTGCCCTGATTGGTCAGATGGCCCAGCCTGTTGTGATTGGTCTACTCTGCTCTGATTGGTCGGATGGCCCAGTCTGTTGTGATTGGTCTACTCTGCTCTGATTGGTCAGATGGCCCAGTCTGTTATGATTGGTCAACTCTGCTCTGATTGGTCAGAAGGCCAAGTCTGTTATGATTGGTCAACTCTGCTCTGATTGGTCAGATGGCCCAGTCTGTTATGATTGGTCAACTCTGTTTTGATTGGTCAACTCTGCTCTGATTGGTCAAACGACTCAGTCTGTTGTGATTGGTCTACCAAAACATCGGAAACCAAACCTCCATTACCATATCTGAATTTCTACTCTTCCTCAATACTTGATACACAGTAATACGAACTGTAACGATGGCGTCGGTTTTACCATATCAATTTGAGCCTGAGTCCTCATTCTTAGGAAGTGCATCAAAGTTGAATTGCTTTCATAGCGCAGAAAACTTCTCAACATGTCAACATCACAAACCAAACTCTTCCAGTCTCAGCTACAACTGCAGTGTTTGAGGGGCAAAGTAGATGTCGTTCGCGGGCAGTAAAGGAAGACCACAGGCTGGCATTTACAAATTTATTACAAACCTTCGTAGGTTCGAGCAGGAAGTGAGACTGGAATTTCTGACGACTCGTTTCAGTCAGTTCAGAATCAGTTCTTTCTTTCGGGAGACAATAACTCCATTTATCTTTGAAAATTTGCAGACCTTTTACATTCACAAACCGCTTTATTACACACTACATGAAAGGTACACAAAAAGCATAATAGGGGCACTTTAAAATTGAGTGGTATTTGGTGCAGCAGTTGACATGAACAACCATGATCATGTTCCCAGTATTATTTGACTAATAATGGCCACAAATATTGCTCTATATGTTATTTTTACTCTTAAAACTTCTTTGTTTGTTTCTAGGTTTAAAATAAATAAAGAAAAATAACAGATTTTCAGGCTTTCAAACTTTGGGACCTCAGTGTATCTGCTTTGTCAAATATCATACATTTTTCAGTGAAATGAAGGAATCACAGTGAAGGATTAAATTGAGATAAAACCGCTCTGATCATGTTGAAATGAATTTCAGTACAAACGTTTGTTTTACACTGTCTCTTTGCCACATTAAAGAAGTAAACAACCCTTTTATTGGTTAAAAAAAAATCACCGCCCTAACCAATGTCTCATTTTCTGTTCCACGGAAGAGAGAAACGGATGAGTGAATGATGACAGAATGTTTATAACATGATTTCTATTGTTTGAGTATTTTATGTTGATAGATGTCTGTGTTTATGCAATAACTAGTCTTTTGTATGCCAATGTTTGCTTTTTTGTTAAACTAACAGGACAGTTAACTGAAGTAGTGTTAAAATGGTAATACTTTTTACCAGCCTCCGTAGATACACTATGGTAAACTCTCACACACACCATGACGCACACCGACCACAGAACGTGGCCACTGCAGTGACAAATAAATCATTATATTCACATACTTCAGAATCTTGGACTAGGGATGTGTACGGAATGGAATAGTATTAGCATACTAGCGTATGTTTTATCATCCATACTGCATACTATTTCACATACTTTTCTTATTAATAAACAGTATGCAGTGTTTACTGTATGGAAAGCTGTATGATAATAGTCCATTCCAAACGTTGCCAAGTGCTCTGCGTGTAACACTGTATCCCACAATGCAATGCACTCGACTTGACCTTCCATTTGCAGTGTGACAAATGCACAGGAATTACTATCAACAGGTTTTTTGTCGATTGAAATTGCAAAACAAACATATTTAAACATGCAACGTTATGAGGTCATGTGATGATGTAGCGTTCTACTGTTAGCATACCAAATGCTTATTGTTGCATAATGTTTCACATACTATTTTTAAAAAGCAAAGTGGCAAATCAGAATAATACAACAACACAAGTAGTGCAAACATCAACTAGTAACTAGTACGCTATTATTCCCTCCTGAACTTAGCCGAGGTTCTAGATGCAGAAGGAAATGCCATTTCCACAGCAATTTCCATTTTCATTTTACTCCTGGACGTGGTTTGGATGAGAGACTCTAAACATATAAAAGCTTTCCTGCTGCATGAGCGGTGCAGATTACAGATTTTAATGACCCTGATGTCATTAAATAAATGAACAATTTTAGAGAAAGACTGAATTCTGTTCTTGGAGGGATTCGGCAGACGTGCAGAATGTTTCTGCTTGTGCGAATGTATTTGTGTTTATAGTTGTGTGCAAAAGTTAGGGCACAGTTCCCACAATTCATGTTTGGTTGATTCATTTTGGCAAGAACATTTCACTGCCATCCCAAAGTCTGAGCATGTGCTAAATCAGCTTTGAAGACACGCAGCTTTTCTGCATTAAAAATAAGCAGAAATAAACTGAACGTTTAGATTAGCCACAGGCATTTGGACACGACTCTATATTTGATATATGTGTATGTATTTGTACATCCATTAGACTGAATGTGATGTGTGTCTGTATGAAGATGTACATACATGAGTGAATGTGCAGTTTGTTGATGAACTTTGTGTGTGAGGAATATTCTTCCGTCTAACGTATACTGGGAGAGTTTCTCTCCTTCTCATCACCCGTTTTATTTGCTGTTTCTGTAACTGCAATGACCACTGAATTAATCAAATATACAAATAAATTATTAGTTGATGTATGTCTTTGTCCTGGTATTTATCAGCTGTAATTCTGTATCACTTTAATTGATGTCTAATGGTGTCAAAGGACCTAAAGACTGCCATTCAGAATGCTTTTTGGATAGATATAAGTTTGAAATGTAAACCACCTATAGAAATATATTTATTGGCAGATGCTTTTATTCAAAGTGACACTGCATTCATTTAATCAGTTCATGCATTTCCTGAAAACTGAACCATGTCATATATTATTCACATATTCATTTTCCAGAATTCGTCATGTGTCGCATTTCTTTGAATTGCAGTTCAGAAAATTCCTCTTCCTGTCATTCAAGTTCAACTTCCTGTGTGTTGTGGCCAATTCACAAATTTAAATGTACACTTTTGAACTGAAAGGGAGCCAATTCTTCAATTCTCGGTGAATCGCACAAATCCACACAACAATATAGAATGTATTATTAACATTCCCATTAGAATTAAGTTATAAAAAATATTTTTCTGAATGTTCTCTCAATGTTCAAAACGTCCAGTTTTTTTAACACATGGACACACTACCATTCTTCAAACATTGTGGGATTGTAAATTTTTTAATGTTCTCTAACATTCTGAAACAAGTAGCCTAGTAACATTTAAACAACTTTTTTTTCTTCTTTTTTTTTTTTGCTATCATTTTTGGGAACAGTATTATATAACTTGTAACTAACCAACTGGTATTTTATTAACATTACTGGTGGAGGATTTGTTCATAACATCGAGAGGACCTTGCCAGAATGTTAGCTAGGAAGCTGCTAAAAGAACCACAAGAAAGAGCAGATTCCCATTGTCTGAACAGCTCCGAGCTTGTGTGTTTGTGCATGTGTTCTGCAAAGCCAGAGTGAGTGATTTTTGGTAACTTTCCGACATGGTTTGGAGGGTCAAAGCAGATGTAGAATAATAAAAAGCACATGTGTGAGAGAAATAAAGCTACATCTACACTGGCAGAATCCTTTCAAAGTCAGTTAGAAACAACTCTGCATGAAGATGAAGAAAACAAACAGAACCATTGCAAAACGCTCTTTAATTGAGATGAGCTCGTCATTATTATCGCTCACCGCATTTCTATGGATTGTTCTGATGACTTCTAAATCAATCTATAACAGATCTTAGACATTATTCGCTCAGGTTGGCTTCAAACTGATTAACTTAGGAAGTGATAAAGGTGCATTGGGGACACATCGTGACTCGAGTCGCTTCTGGCACACACACACACACAGAGCGAGCCGCTTAATAACATACAGGTTCAAATGTATATAAACACAAGCAGGTTTCTGTTGGGCTGTATACATTACACTGACATGTCTTAATATTTATACACGAGTGCGTACGGGGAGTTTGGAGAATTTAGGTGCTATTACTGTGTTTTCTCAGGTGTTTTTGCTGTTGATCTTAGAGAATGACTCTGCTTAGACTGGCTGAGCGCTCCGTACAACACACACACACACACACACACCGCTCTGGCTTTACACCAGCAGAAAGGAAACTCATCTGACACTTCCTGTGTGTTTCAGCAACCAGCTGATGATTAATTAATGACTTAAAATAGCTTGTTAAGAATCATAAGCTTCATAAGAATGCTAAACTCTTCAAAGGATCTGTGAAGATTATTATAGTCAGCACTGAATCATATTATCAAAAACCCTTTTCGGCTGTATATCATTCTTGAATTGCTTGGAAGAGAATTTTTATTTTTTTATTTTTTTTTAAGTTTCATTAAGTTGAGTGTTTTGGCTTTAAAACATCAGATAGGTTCATTTATTTGTGGAACTTACAACGGTTCTCCCACGACGTAAGATTTTTCTTTTGAAATATATATATTTTTTATACTTGTTTCCTAGTAGAAATATATCTAAAAATCCTGAAAAAAAAGATGAAACACTGCAGAAGATATTAACCCCTGATTTCAGAGAATGTATCTTTTTGATATAATTGCATTTGGTCTTAAAATCACTTGTTTTTAACATCTAACATCACATGGTTTTGGCTTGATTATATAAATGGCGAAAAAATCTGCCAGAGCCAATAATATATATATATATGTATTCTTAAGGATTTTTATTTAAATTGAAATAAAAATACTCATTAAGAATATTTTTTATATAATGTAATATTTTATAAAATTAATAAATTGTATTGGATACTAAATTGTGTTTTTTCCTTTTCAACAGAAAACATGATGCATGTTGAGTGTTGTGACATCTGCAAGTTTAAGGTCAGAATCGTGCAGAGCTCATTTCTAACGCGTGAATTGAATAGCGTTACGAGCACGTCAAATAGAGCCGGTGCATTTGTATTCATATACGTGTGTGTAGCGCATGTTTCAGGCCTGAGGTCGCTCTAATGCGCTCATTTCATTTGCACAGAACCAAAGCCTAAAACCTAATGCCTCAACACTGGTCTTTTTCTGCGTCCACTGCTATTTCCTTGAGGAAATGCAAATCTACGTGGAGCCTTTCTTTTGAAGAGTGTACAGTATATGTGTGCCAAGTTCAGGATCTGGGCTGCAAACACAAAGGTTGCGGTTTCACATCCAAGTATACAGGGGCGACCCAGGACCTGGAGAGTAACATAGATTACAATCGCTCTCTGTCACCATTGTACCCTTCAGCAAGACATTTAACTCCAGGCTGCTCCAGAGGGACAGAACCTGCAATTAGCGTACTGTAGGTCATTTAAGATACAAAGCGCCAAGCATTTAAGGTGAAATAGCCCCTCAAAGTGCTGTAACATCATCTCAGTAAATTCATTAGTCTGAGTTTGCTGGAGTTGAATAAGAACACAAAGGTCTGTAGGACGAAGACGACGGCAGCAAATTTCCACTCAAGGATTTTTAGGGTTTTTCCTCTTAACACGCTTCTCTCTTCTTTAACCTCTGTCATTACACACAGACAGTTTTTGGGGTTGTGATACAAGCACTTCCACACATACCAACCCAACCTCTCTCTCTCTCTCTCTCTCTCTCTCTCTCTCTCTCTCTCTCAAGTTACCGGGTTTAAATTGGAAACTTTATCCTTTATTTCAACACGAATCAATTAAACCACGTCTTGAGGATTACCAAAGCACACACACACTAACGCTGAGGTACTACAATTAGAAATTGAGTCTCTCTCCATCCCGAGTTTGCGTATCTCATTAGCTGGTGAAGAGAGACAGCATGCGGCTCTAATCACCTCAACACTTTTTAGTGAAAGGGACTCTTGAAACCATGTCTCGCATGTGTAGCTATTTTACACACCGTTTTCATGTTTGTTCTGGCTTTAGATCAAACAAACGTAGGCAAGGAGCTAAAATCTTTGTTATTTTGTTGTTTTAAATTAAAAAACTTTATAAAGTAGCCTAGTTGAATTACAGAAACAAAGATTTACATTACATAAGGGGTCAGTTGCATAATCTTACAAGTTAGCCATCATATTTTTTTTCTTTAAGACTGTTCATAACTGTATTAAGTCAGTTAGCCTATACATAAAAAAATTGGTCTAATTTGAAACCAAAAAGTAAGACTGACTAATCTCTAGTAGTTGGTCGTACTAGTACACAAAGACACAGGTGTAACATGGCTAATTTTAGTCTATGCAACTGGCCCCATGTCAAACTTGAGGATTTGAGGAGACAGTTTCTTGTATCCTAGTTTAATGGACAGAATCAACTGTAAAGTAAGCCATTCGTGTGTTAATTTCTGTGTATATTTTGTCAGAATATTACACAGCTTCTTTAAAATGGCCTTATTTATTTATTTTTACCAGCAAGAAATAACAGAAATATGCTACGCAGCCAAACCTTCACCAAGTTTACATCATCATCACACAGCAACACAGTCTGTCTGTGTTCATTGTGTTCAAAACATTGTGTTCATCCGCACTGTGCCGTGTCGAGGCACAACACAAGTAAAGTCGATAATTCCGCGAATAACTTGCAGATTTCGAACAGAGATGGCGACAGAGAGGAAAAACTGCGGACTGCAGCTTTAAGTAAAAGTATTGCTAGGCTACTTAAGAAATAATTTACTTGAGTATAAAATGGTAAAAAATGGACTGCATTTATATAGCGCTTTCACAGACCCAATGGCCACCAAAGCGCTTTACATTTGCCCAGGGGCGTAGGAGCCATTATACGTGGGGGGGACATGTCCCCCCCACATTTCAAAATCGAAGTTTTGTCCCCCCCACTATTTCCCAATGTAAGATTTTGTTTTGCATTGCCTGCCTATCTCTGCCGATTTCGGAGTCTCCAAATTAATCCATTCGGCAACTTTTAAATACATAATTCAATTTTAAAAAACGGCCGAACTCTTCAGCTGCTAATCTCGTTGTCAGTCGACCATGATCACGCACCGCTCGTGCATGCGCATCTAGGTGACACGGATAAATGTACGCAGCAATATATAATGAGTGTTCCTGGGAGATCCTAGTTGCGCGGGATGTGGAAGCGTGCAAAAGTTCCAGAAATGTACATAAAGTGCCCTGGCCTTGAATGACAAGGTAAGGAAAATAAGACTAAATCTAAATTAAATAACCAAGACTAGGTTGGCCATGTGATTTTTCTCAGGAGATGTTTCGAGCATTTTCAGACACCGGATTATCAGCAAACTGCCAAGAGAACTGCTAGCTGGCTACTCAAAATAAACTAGCAATCTATTCAGGCAGCTAGGGCTGGGACAACGCGTCGACGTCATCGATTAAGTCGACGCAAAAAATACGTCGACGCAAAATATGCGCGTCGATTCGTCAGACCCAAAACAAAGATGGCGGCGCCGGAGAGTAGTAGCAGCACGAGTGGCTCCTCAGACTTTCAAAGTGCAAGGTGCAAAGTGCACTCGTTCCTTTAAAGTAGAGATGCACCGATTGATCAGCTGGTGACCGGAATTGGACGATTTTCACGTGATCGGCCATGACCGGCCGGTCAGTCTGACACATTCCGATTTATTCCGGTCAAATGCACTCGGACGCCGGATGATTAACATCGCGCAACATCAGCATCACACGTGACGTGCACACGGAACGCACATGTAGGGAACCTCGTGAATTACGGCCGTTTCACACTGCAAGCATGAGCAGTGCGGGGTTTTTTTTCCGGCGTGCATGTTAACAAATGAGTGCATTCAATGAGAGCAGGAGCAGCGCGTGAGCAGCAGTGAAGCGCGGGTTTCGGCGCAGAGTATTTTTTTGCAGCACTGCTCTCAATTAAAGTGAAAGCACACTTTTGATGGACAAAATAAATATGATTTCACTCAAAAAGTGCCCAAAATGCACAGAATTTGCATGTCTGGTGTGTTTTAACAAGAACTGGAGTAGGCTATGTCAGAAAAGAAAATGAAGACTCAAAAATATTTATAGAATTTTTTTTTTATTGAATGCTAGACATCAAGTTGTTATTTTCATCTGAAAGAAGAATTACAAGATGCACTATTTTTTAGTAAGCTAGGCCTATGTGTTTTCAAGGCTTCAAAGTTTTATTGAATGCTACCTCTGACTAAGAATGCATTACTTTGCACTCTATACACATCCTTGTATATTTTTTTATTTTGGAATTTTAAGAGCAATAAACATGTATTGCAATGTTAAGGAATTCATGTTTTTTTCATTCAGATATATAAATCAACATGTATAAATTGGTATTAGTCAATTAATGGGGAGATAATTGGTAACAGAATCGAATCGAAATCGAATCGGACAGGAAAATTTAATCGTTAGATTAATCGATGCATCGAAAAAATAATCGCTAGATTAATCGTTTAAAAAATATTCGTTTATCCCAGCCCTACAGGCAGCATATTTGTGTTTGATCTGTGTGAATTACAGAAATATAAGACTTGCTAGACCTACTTTTAGCTACCAAGGAACCTTTCCACAAGGATAGATTGATTTTATTTTTCAATCTATCCTTGGGGGGTAAGCTATAGGTGGTTAATGGAAATTAAATCAACCATTTATTTGAGTTTTTAATTTTTATCTAATCAGTACATGACTGATTAACAGTAATGTAAATGCTAAATGTCCTAATACCTGTTGATACTACAATAATGCAAAGTATATGCTCTTAACCTTGCAGTTTTTCACATATCATGTAAGACTCATTTTCTCAATTTCTTTGCACAAAACTCTCCAGAAAGTGCTATTTAATGGTTTATTTTTTTTGCATTTACTTTAATTTGCTTGCTAGTAAAACTAGCATTTACTGTCCCCCCCAGGTTCAAAATTGCTCCTACGCCCCTGCATTTGCCTCACATTCACCCATTCACTATACAAGTAGAAGTACTGGAAAATATTGTGACTCAAGTACCGTAATAGTAAATAAGTAGTTTGCTGAAAAACTACTTAAGTTACTACGTTATAAAGTACTCATGTAATGTCTGTTTCATTCATACTGGAGCGCAGCTGAATAACATGCAGATAGAGACGATTTGACTTTGACTAATGAAACATCAAGATAACAAACACGATTGCAATGATCTGTGTTTATCTGTGTTCTTCAAGCCATCTTAGGTATTTTTGTATCTATAATGCAACGCTAATCGCTAGCCTGTATTTCTGCAGGTTCCATTAACAATCCTGCTTTTAAACCCTCGTTTATTTGCTTTATAGGCTTCCATTGCAAGTGCTTTATTTTTTCTTTGTTTTTACAAACTCAGGGACGAGTCAACATGATCTAGAACTTAGTTCTATTTAACCTGGAATATTTCTTAAAAATACCAGTTAAGGTGCATGGGTCACACTGGTAAAAGAGAGAGTCTTGCGGTGAGCGATTAAACAGCTCACAGGTGCTTCAAATTAAAGCGACCCACATAGCAAAATTGGTTTGGCCCAGTGACGGGCCACACAACCCACTTTCACTTGGCCCAAATACAGCAATGAATTACGGTACATGACTGGACCAGGTCTGGTTGCCAGAACTCGGGCCACATATGGCCCATGGCATAGCCATACCTCAGCCAAATGTATGACTATAGCTGGCCCTATTCTGGACCAGGTCTGGTTGCCAGAACTCGGGCCACATATGACCCATGGCATAGCCATATCTCAGCCAAATGTATGACTATAGCTGGCCCTATTCTGGTCCTTTGTAGGACCAAACAATTCCCAGACAGCAACAGTGTCGACCCAGATCCGGCCCACATCTGGGCCGTGTGGAATCCACGTGTACAAGAAGTGGGCCGGATCTGGGCCGACACTATGTTGCTGTCTGGGTTGATTCATGTCAGCCTCAACTAAACCATGATCTAGCCACTTTATACACCCTGCTCAGCTAAAAAAATGTCTGAAACACAACAGTATTCTTAACAAATGTTTATTTTTTTCACATTTAAACAAAACAATTTACAAAAAAACAAACAAACAAAAAACTTCTTGAATGTCAAGCTCTTGAATGTCAGCTCTTGAACAAGTCTTTTCCATACCGTGGCTTTACTCAGGTCTTTTGTTCTTGAACCTGAAACAAACACAAAAGAGAACATTATAAATTGAAAAAATATTTATATAAATTATTAATAATATAGAAAGCACACACACACACTGACACACACCAAACAAAAACAATCATAAATGAATAAGACTACAAGGTCCGTGTACGTTTTGATAAGTTTGTTTTTCAGTTTAAAATGAAATAAGCAGAAACAAGAAAATGTTTTTTTTTTTAAATAAACAAAAATATAAGATTTTGACTATATTTTCATTTTTTGGTTCACAGCTGAAATCTTGTTTTTTTCATTTCTTCTTATTTAATTTCAAAATGAAAGACAAACTATCAAAACCCATAAACCCACTTGCTCACTTGTTACATAATTTATCAAACAAAAATTTTAACAAATTGCATAAATAATGAGTGATACCACAACAAAATCCACAATGGATTAGAAATGCAAACACACACACACAAACATAGGCTAAATTTGATGTCAAATGTTTAGGAGGTCCAAATCTAATCTCTCTTTTACTCACCATGGCTGACTTACATTTAACGTTAGGCTACTTGCTAAAAAATACAGTCAAGCTGTTTTTCAAAACTTTAAACTGCCAGTGTGTAATATACATGATAATAACATGTAATCGCTGTAATGATGTAAGTTAGCATAATTGCAAAAAATTTATAGGCTATTTCTTAAATGTTAAACTTTTTTTGTATGTGTTACAATACTGATTTTATCTCTCTGTGTCTCTGCATATTTGAAATTTTAAGAGGACTTTGTCGTGATATATTGTTTATATAACACAAATTAGCATTAAAAATTATCGAACTTAAAATTTGATAATCTCTATAGAAGATATAAATATCATAAGGGCACAAAATTGTTAAAATCCTCAATCAATAGAATATAAACAAAAGTAATCAATATCCTTATGATATTTATATTTTTGTGTGATGTTTCAGGTGCCAATTGCTGCTATACATTTTAGTATGTTAATCCATCAGTGTATGTCGCTTAAATTTAAATAAAAATAAAGATGTCTGATGTCATTTAACGTTAAATGTAATCGACGAACATTTAGTCAACTTCTACATTTTAACAGCTACAATTATACATTGTGGCACATCTTTAACATTTCACTTTCCGACTATACTAACTTATACTAACTCTAAAATTAAAAATGATCACTTACCAAACTTCGCTCGCTTTGAGGTGAGAAGTCCGCAACCGTTAGTGAAATGCAGTCGAGTGCATCAGTGCGCGCCCACTTCTTCTTCGGCAGCGCTGGATCCGGAAGTATAAATAATTTTTTTTTTTTTTTTTGTGTTGAAGCGTTCTAAACCATTAACTAAACCGGCTAAATCGCAAGATTGCACAGTTTCAATTGAAGGAAAAAAAAAAAAAAATATATATATATATATATATATATATATATATATATATATATATATATATATATATATATATATAAGAAGACAAAAATACAAGATTGAGTGTAAAGACTACAATGAGGTAAAACTGCAAACCCATGAAGCATTGCGGTTTAGGCGCGCTTTCTGGGCGCGTTTTTCTAGATGCAACCTGATTGGTAAACATTTTTTAAAAATGTTTTTTTTTTTTTTTTTTTTTTTTGCCATATTAGGACGTTGTAAGAAAGAAACGATTGGCCTTCTTGTGCATGAAATGAGACAATCAAACAATTCAATTTATGGTGTTTCATATTTTAAATTATTATTAGGCTAATTAAACCTTGTTAATAGAGAGCAATAAGCCCATGGTGCAAACAGGAATAGGGCAAACAGCTGTGTTTATGAAAATATTATCAATTATAAAATATCTGAAATTACATTTTAACTGTGGGATAAGTCTGGCCAGACATATGTGGGCCACATTTCTATATTTTACGTGTGAGACAAATAATACACGTTTTAACCACTGGCCCATATCCTGTTTGCCGTCTTAAAAACGGTTCAATCTGCCCATTACCGGGCTATGTTCGGTTCACATATGCCTCATGCCAGTGCCGACTGAATGCCGTGCCGGCTTCATGTCAAATCTGGGCCAGAATTCGTTGCTACCTGGGAGCAGCTTAAGCTACAGTCAGCAAACAAATTTGGCCAAGATTTGGCATGTGTCTGGCAAAGCTGGCATTCATCCGGCACTGGCATACAGCATGTGGGCCAAACATGGCCCGGGTTTGGCAGAGATGGCACTGGATTTAAGACGGCACCCAAGACATGGGCCAGATATCAAATGGAGTATTTGGCCCAGATGTCAAATATAGATATGTGGGCAATATATGTATGGCCGATCTTGAGCCACATTTAAAATCATTTTAAAATATTTTTGAGTAAAATCCCAATGTTTTCCCATACAGAAAAGTAATATATTCACAAATATGTGAAACACTGTAAAATATATTGAAATACATTTTGAAAATATATTTTTAAAATGCATAACATGTTATTGTTAAATAACATGTTAACATTTTCACTGTAAAATATATTTTACAGTGTTTCACATATATGTGAATATATTACTTTTCTGTATGGGAAAACATTGGGATTTTACTCAAAAATATTTTTAAATGATTTTAAATGTGGCTCAAGATCGGCCATACATATATGGCCCACATGTCTATATTTGACATCTGGGCCAAATACTCCATTTGATATCTGGCCCATGTCTTGGGTGCCGTCTTAAATCCAGTGCCATCTCTGCCAAACCCGGGCCATGTTTGGCCCACATGCTGTATGCCAGTGCCGGATGAATGCCAGCTTTGCCAGACACATGCCAAATCTGGGCCAGATTTTTTTGCTACCTGGGGAGTCCTTTTATACGGTGTGTGTGTGTTTCTCCGAGATGCGCTGATGTGTGTTGTGTGCTGCTTTGAAGTGCTGTGTTATGTTAGAGGTTTGCTTGCGTGTTCTGCCTGCCTCAGTTTCCCCCACAGCGTCTGGGATTTGACTTGGCAATTCCAGAACCTTCCATTTCTTCTTTTTTCAATTTGCTCGGCACGTTTGAAGGAATTTGTTTCAAACAGACTCGTATCACATCTCAGCTGGTGTTCGGCCCAAATGCACGCGAAACACTCTTTGGACAGTTCGGAGAAGATTCTACGCTCCGATAAGACCAAATTTGGTTCTCGATGCTCAGCACGATGTTTGGCGTAAGCCGACCGCAGCATAACAGCAGGAAAACCTTCTATACAGTCAGGCCTGGTGGTGGTAACATTCTTTACTGTGGCAAGCACTGGAAAACTCATAAAGACAGCAGGAAAAAAGATTGAAGCTGTAACATGCCGTCCATGGGACTGAGATGATCTTTCAACATGACAATGACCCATAACATGCCATAAAACTTACGTGAGAGTCGCTCAAAACCAAAAGATTAATGTCCCAGCGCTGAGTTCAGTCCAACTGAGCATCTGTAGAAGAACTTAAGTTTCCTTCCAATCTGATGGAGAGTTTTTCATTCTGCCAAGAAGAATGAACTAAACACCGAGACAAACCCGAGGAGACTCACAACTCTGATTGCAGTCTGAAATTGAGTTTGAGATACAGAGATACAGTTTGATTGCGTTTGAGATTTACTCTGTTTTTATGTATTTCACGTTGTGGACTGTGTGCTCATTAACTGCCAAAAAACACCCAGAACACCCTAGCAACCACCTAGAACACCCTGGCAACTGTATAGCAACACCCTAGCAACCAGCTAGAATACCTTAATAATCTGTCTATCTATCTGTCTGTCTGTCCGCCCGTCAGTCTCTATCTATCTATCTATCTATCTATCTATCTATCTATCTATCTATCTATCTATCTATCTATCTATCTATCTATCTATCTATCTATCTATCTATCTATCTATCTATCTATCTATCTATCTGTCTATCTGTCAGACTCCATGGTCTTAAAACCTTCAAACTTCAAGTGCTTAAAATGACTTTATATGTTCTTTTTAACTCAGTTGACTTCCATAATATTTCTGAATAAAACAGGATGGTCGATGAGAAAACGTGATTTTATCCATCAGGATGTTGACAAACATCCATACGAAGGTGACTGATGACGTCAGATATAAAAAGGAAAGTTGTTTCAGAGGTTTAGTAAGTATATTTGTAAGAATTATTATTATTATTAAATGATTGTTTTCTATGTAGAATAACATGCACTGATGGAATTGTTCACAGTAACCTTATGAAAATGTATTAAGAAGTACATTTTTTGGATTATTTTCCTCTGCGCCCACACCTGACCAGTGTGCTTTCAGAAGTAATTATTTAAAGTTGCATTCTCATGTGCTCACAAAGCAAAGTCCATCCGTGCGTTCAGAGTCTTCTGGGGATGCAGAGCCGCGTCTCCATGGCGCCCAGGGGGCGGAGCTTCCACGGTGCTATGGGAAAACAATCTGGACAATCTGAAGGACAGACAGAAGAACTGCAACAAAAGGCTTTAAGAGCGGCAGACAGCTCGTTCAAACCCCGAGCGCGTATGTGTGAGGCATTGTCTACATACACACCATCCATCAAGCGGTCAGGTGGCTCTCTCCCTCTCTCATCATTCTCTACAGCGCTCTTTCTACAGCATGAAATCAATTTTTAGCTCCTCATTTCCTTTGCCAAGAAAAGAGGCAAGTCTGCCAGACACACACACACACACACACACATTCCTCATGTATTCCCGTTGGACTTGTTAGGTGGAGTCTGGGTTTAAGTCTTGCCTAATTTAAAATAAGAAGCATTTTAGTTCACTGATTATGATCCTAAAACTTTTCAAACACACACACACCATGATCAAAGATGCACATACACACACTGTCTTCATTGTCCAGACCACCCAGTGTGTGTGTGTGTGTGTGTGTGTGTGTGTGAGAGAGAGAGAAAGAAAGAGGAGTTGCTTATCTATAGTTAGGGGATCAAACTATATATCTGCCTCCAAAAGCTTTTTTTAGGGAAGATCCAGGGACATCCTTAATTTGAAAAATGTATAATTCAATAAAATAAATATTTTTATAAATTTTACCATTTTATTTATTTATCTATTTAATATTTTAAGCATATTTTTATATAAAAGATGGTTAGAGTGAATTTATGCAAAATTTTCGTATTTACTTAAACGTGTGTGTTTGCTGCACTTTCAAAGTGATAATTCTCACATGTAATACTATTGCAGTTTATCCTTTTGCAGAAAAGTATTTTTGTATAACTATTTATTGATTATGATGGTTTTTATTTATTTATATATTGTTTTATTTTCATATAAAAAAATCAATATTTTCTTTGAAGGTTTTGGTTATTCTATTGAAATAATCATTTGCTATTTATAAAACACATTTGCATTAACAAAGCGCATTAACCTTATGTCTATTTTAGAGAGCTAGCGCCAGTGTTTCCTTTACATTCACTATAGTAATCCTAATATGGAATCCAAGCAGTTTTCCAATGAACTCTTGGTGATGTTTTGGTGGAAAATGTTGAGGTGAAGACAGTGAATTTCCAGTAAAATGTTCCCGATATTCCATTGGAATGTTTGTGATGTTCTGCTAGAATTAACATTTCTGGAGCGTGTCAGATGGCTGTCCAAAATCCAGTGCGTTATCCCGTTAGTATTTTTCTCATTATTCCGCCCTCGCTTTTCTCTGTGTCGGAGGAAAACAGATGGAGAGGCTGAAAAGAGAAGATGTTGTGACGGAATTTTCATCATCTTCTCTGTGACTGGTGTCGGAGTGAGCGGTCGGATCCAAAGAGGCTTTGTGTTGTTATCACGGCTTGCTGAGTGACGCGCACACACACACACACACACACACACACACACACACACACGGCGCGGGCTGCAGGTGCAGGATCCTGGAATGTGTTTGAAATGATGTTCACCTGCAGGGGCCGTGAGAACCTGAGGGACTCAACAGAAACACGAACTCCTCAGAGATCAAAGGTCAGAGGTCATCTTCTTGCTCTCATGTGAAATATCCACTCTGGATATTGACACACACACACACACTAGAGTATTACTCATCAACCAATACAAATCTTGAACAGGTGCAGTGAGCGTCTCCCAGTCAGGATATGAGAGGAGGGGAGGGGGAGTTTGTGAGGAGAAACTTTAAGCGAAGGCCTGGATATCTGGATGTCGCTCTACTCAAGAACATACGAAGCCAACGCTTATACCTACACAAACTCCATTTCATGCATCGTGTTTTGAAATGTGTCTGAATGCAATTCATAACAACAATGTAATGCATTCTTCACTTTATTTTACAGTATGTACACTTGCGTGTATTTACAGTGTTGAAAGCACTGGGTAATATAAGATTACTACATGGGTTAGTAACAAGTTATTACCCAGTTATTGTAATAACTATAATAAGTACATAGTATGTACATGGGGAACAGAACTGTAAAATGTAAAAATAAATAAAAAAAAAGTTAAAATTCAAATAAAATAAACGTTCAAAGAATTAGAATCGTTTTTAGATTCTAATGATTTTAATTAGATTAATTAGAATCATCTTTTGTATTGTTTTTTTTTTTTTAATTCATGTGCACTCATAATCTTTAATCAAAATAAGTTCCACTCCTTCCTGCAGCTTCTCTTCTGATGATGTGTTTGCTGATGTGAGGGCGGGACAACCTGTCACTCACATGAGATCCACCAATAGCAAACCACAACCGTACAAACAATTCCTGATGGACAAAATAGTCCCACCCTAATTTTTTTCTTGTTCGAGAAGCCATTTCAAGAAATACGTCATAATAAAGAAGAAAGAACTATCACAACTTATGATTCAATGTTGACTAGAGCAACATTTTGAATCTTGCTGATTCTGGGCTTTAAACTGTGTAGGCTACACGTTTGGACTCAGGTTAAATACCTTGCATTGCATTATTAGTTCTGAATCATGCTGTAAACAATTTTGCAACAAAATGAAATTGTGAAATCCAAGTTAAGGTTAGGATGGTTAGATTTAGATGCAGAATGGTTAGATGCAGGTAGATGTTGTAACAATACCCTTTCTAAACTGAATCAATTGAACTAATTGCTTTGCTAATTGTTTCACTCTTTTGAAGCGTTCGAAACACCACAGGCTGGCGACACCTGCTGGTCAAGCGGAAATCAGACCAAACATGTATATTGACACCTTTTAGGCTACAAACCAATAGCAAATGTTTTCATGAAAGTGTAATTAATAGTAAATGTCATTCATCAACAAATAAATAAATACTATATTTAGTTTTATAAAATGTATGTTATGTTATTAATGTATAGTTTTGTGTTTTATAAGACAGGGCTTATATCATTCTCCTTTTCTGTTTCATGCAAGTATTAAACTTCATGGCTTTATCAGATTTTTGTTTTTAAATGTTTCGAAATCAAGGTTCGAATCAGTATGACGGAACGAAGCATCGTTTGTTGTACAAGCTCCGGGGGAATTATGGGAATTGTAAGCGCCGAACCACTGATTCGAAACAAAAGATTCGCAAATGTTTCGAAGCCTCGAACGCGCCCATCATCATCAGTTCAGTATAAGCCATAGATGACCGAATGCTAACGGACCGCTCTCTCGTCTCCAGATACATCTACATCACACTCTCGTGAAGTGTTTCGGGCCTAAAGCATCAAACTCATGTTTGTACAGGTTCAGTGTGTGTGAAATCATAATGTGGGTTTAATTAGCTAATAAATCTCGCGCATAAACTCTGCAGCTGTCTTAATCAAACATACAAACACACATTCCTCACCTCACCTGACACGACACCCGAGCAGCTGTCGACACACACATCATATTAAATCTTTGTGTGTGTTCAATGTGGGAAATAGGCAAGATTGTATCCTAAAGAGTAAGGTACCCTTCACATTGGGATACTAATACTTTTGAGTGGTTACAACAGCAGATAGGCTACTTGTTCATTTGAACTGATTTGGTTGAAGACTGCGTTTAGATTAGAGATTTATAATGATTCCACTCGAGTATTTTCGTTCTTAAAGTTATTGCAACTAAACAGATGAATGTAAATTTGTAGTATAGCTGACTAAGCAATACTTGCATTTCTTTGGAAAATATTTTTGGTTGAAGTTCCAGAACAACGCAAGTAACACCAAAACTTCGAATTATTTCTAAATGTGCCCATGTGAACTAGTTAGGTTCATAAGTATTAATTTCATAATTAGTGGTATTTGCTGTTGCTGCTCTTGTTAAAGTGCATGTTAAGATTGAGGGACCTTTAGTACATGGATTACTTCTAAACTCTTTTTGTTGTATTACGTTTCTATTAGTGGATTTTAGTTCTGGTAACCCAAAGGGTGCAGGTTCAAGTCCTAGAAGAGTTGATCCATATATCCGCTGTATCACTGTGGACAAGACAAAAGTTAGTTTTGCACAGACTGGTGTCTGCCGCCCTCTTGGGGAGAAAGAGGATTTGCTAGTTTGTGCATTAAATGCATTTATTGAGAATATATTATTAACCCATATTACACAGACAATTTAAATGTTAGACATCATTGTGGAGATTTCATGCCGTAAAGCTAAACGGGAAAATAAAACAAGCCACAAAGCAGGTCACAATAACGTAAATGATCTCGTGCAAGTAGGCTCATACGTATACATCATACAGACAGAGAGTGTGTATTTGAACACTAGTCTATGTGCTCATTCAATAGATCTTCACAAAGTTCCACTCTCCTCCAGTTTCAAATCCACCTTCATCTTCTGCTTCTCCATCACCGTCTCCAGTTCTGTGGCTCTGTGAGCGTCCTGAGAGAGACACACAGTGTGTTTAATGCTTCTCAATTAGGTTGATTATTGCATATAAAGTTAGGATATTTATCTGGGTCCTCATGCACGCTGAGCCAATACTTCACACTGTGCAGTACATACTGGCAACTATTTATTTTAAATGATCTTGACTGCAATGTACAGAAAATTCAAGAAATATTAATACTGTGATTTCTGCAAAAGGAGTGGTACCAAACAGATTTTCAACAATTGCATTGATGAATATCAATTATAAAGTATTGGTATAGTGCCAATGTTTTCACTTTGAATTCTAAGGCTTTAATTCAGTGCCAATTCTTTTCATTGTAATAGACCAAAATGATGCTGTACATCAGGAGTGAGTGGATTTTGTGTTGAGACCTTTTAGAACATTTGAATTTTCAAATTTAGAATGTTGTTTTTTAAAAGCATTCTAAATTTAGAAGTAGATTTTGAATCATTCCGTAAGCGTTATATGTAGCTTCATATAAAACCACAGAAGCGTATGATACCTAGATGAAGTAAATGCGTGTTTGATGTACCTCTATCTGGGCTCTCTGTACGGTCAGCTGACTGTAGACTCTAGCGCCCTCCTCAGGGATAACAGCACGCAGCTCTTCTTTATTCAGAGAGAACAGCTGAGCTCCATTCAGAACCCGCAGACACTGTACAGTCCTGCACACACACCAACAACAGCCCTTCAGTGACTCAACTCAACAATTATACAGAACGCCTCAAAACAGAGACAACAAGCTGCTCCGATGACATAAACACGGATTCAACTAGTAAAGGGTTTCTCAGCTCTGGCCGCTTTCATGTAGAGTTTAGCTTCAACCTTGATCAAACTCACCTGATTGTAAGTAACTATCTAATAATCCTGAAAACCAGATTATCTTGTTCAGGTGTGTTTGATCAGGGTTGGAGCTAAACTCTGCAGGAAAGTAGACACAGTTGAGAACCCTTGAACTAGTAAAGAGGAGATGGATCTCTTACAAAAATCCCAAATATACACTCTAAAAAAAATGCTGGGTTGTTTTAACCCAAATTTGGGTAAAATATGGATGAACCCAAATGTTGGGTTAAAAATGTAATTTAAACATTTAACCCAATGGCTGAGTTTGTCCATATTTGACCCAAAGATGGGTTAAAACAACCCAGCATTTTTTAGAGTGTAGACATATGCATTAATACCTGAATCATAAGTCTATAGAATTTGACCAATCAGGGATCAGCTTCACTTTTTACCAGTCAGGATGTTGCAAAAAGATCAATTTCGGACAAATTAGGGTTTGTTGTTCACACAAATAACCAAATACAACATAAATGCATAGGCAAAACACTATAGTTTTAATATAAAATCATACTAAATGAACGTGGGGTCTGTTTTTTCCCATCGTCAGGGATGAGGTGTTACAGGCTGATTGCTGTTGTTAATAGTTCACGGATTGCTGTGGTAATGTGTTTCTGACTCACGGTTCACTGAAGCCTTTCTTCTGCAGCCAGTTCTCCACCTCTGCCGGCGGTGAGCTGTAGTCCAGCGGCACAGACGTGTCCGTCGAGCGGGGAATCGTCAGTCGAGGAGACAGGTTCTTCCCGCTGGTCAAGCGGTGCAGTAACTCATCATTCACCTGCATCGCTGATCAGTGTGAGCACAAGAACACCGTAAGCATCATATACTGCTATAGTATTTATTCATGTTTAGAATTATATTTTGGAATTCCTATTTCTTAGCAGCGTTATTATTGTTAACTCAAACCATAAAAAACATTGTATTACTTGAAATAAATCAAATCAAATAATCAGCTATTTGCCACGGTAACGTTTCTTATTTTTGTTGAAGTTGAAGTACTAAATTAACTAAAGCTATATAGAGATTTTAAATAAATAGATAAATAAATGACAAGAACATACAACAAACTTACTAAAACTTTCAAATTAAAATATGAAAATAAATTCTAATTCAAACTATTACCAGAAACTATAATACTATATCAGTGTTGCTAAAATAACACAGACTTAACACTCTCATTTTAAATTTAGTTTATGTGCTATTGTAATATTTAAAAAAAAATTCTATTTAGCTTTCATTTAGCCTATTTTTATTTCAGTTTTAGTCATTTCAGTACTTCAGCTTAAAAGGCAATATTTCTGTTTTTTTTTATTTAAAACCTTTAACTTAATTCAATCTGTCTATTTAATCTGTCAGCTTTCTTTCAAATACTCTGAACAGTTTAATTAACAATAACAACACTGGTTTGAGAAGCAGGAGCCTTTCAGTCTCAACGCTGTCTAGAAGAAACTTGAGATATTAAAGTCTAGGTTGCTCAGCCTGAGGTCACCTGTTACTCGTGTGTTTATACCTTTCTCTGTGTCCTCAGGCAGTGTCCCGTGAATCATGCTGCGAGGCCGATGGGGTCTGGGGTCAGAGGTCATGGCGGACGGGCTGGGAAGGGCGTTGGATATCGGAGGAGCCGCAGGAGGCTGAAACAGAGACGTGAATGTCAGAGCGAGGAGAAGAAGAGAGATGTTTTGAAGTGACCGGTGTGAGTTTGTACCTTTGGTGTTTTATGCAGCATAGGGTTGTCGATGTGTGTGACCGGCTCCAGGATGTTAAACGGCACGAATCCAACTTCATTAAACTTATTACGGCACTTCCACCATCGCTTGGATGACTCAATCACCTGTATGACAGAGAAAAACAGGAAAATAAGGGATTATTTGTATTATTATAATACTTAGATGTGACGTCTGTACATGTATGTATAATGGGGATTTATGCTTGAAATACAAAGTCATCCATGAAATAAAATAAATGTATATTTATAATAAAATAAAGCATGAATAAGCAGTCTACATGAATAAAGGTATAAAAATCCCAGATGTCTCCATAAATAAATAAACAATATATCAAATATATTATTAATGTATCAAATTATATATGAGGATGTCTTTATTTGGCAAGTAAATTGATATATATGAATAAATGTACATGAATAAATCCCCAGAAATAGATTATATATTTATATATATATTATTTGGCAAGTCTTACATGAAATAAATGTATATTTAGAATAAAATAAATAAATGTACTGTATATATAAAATAAAAAGCCCCAGATGTCTCAAATAATAATAACAACAACAAAAACTAAAAAAAAAAAGCTAAATATTTTCTTTAGGATAGGGATTGGGTTGGTATATAGTATTATAATTAGCTTTATATAGAAGAACAGACATCACTGACGACCTCTAGCGTCTCTCCTTGAAGTACAGACAGCTCACTGTTGTTCCGTGCAACAAAATCATAACTGCATCGATACAAGCGCTCTTTCCCATCGCCATCACTGAGGGAGAGAGACAGAGATGTTTACACTGAATGCACATGAAAAACCTTTCATTACTGAGATAAAAATAGACAGAAACTCTGAGTCATTTAAGAGCAGAGACAATAGACAATGACTGAATGAAGGTGTGTTTCACACTGAAGCCATTATACTTAATTTACACTGAAGTGAAACTCCTGAGAGTCGACACCACAAATGAACTTTTGTAAGTTAGTCTTTTGTTATTTGTGTAAACAAACCCTGGCCTATATTGATCCTTACATTGGTCCGACTGATCTTAATGTGATTGACTGTTTACAGAGCTACAGTTTCCTGTCACATGTCTGATGATCAGCTGAAAGGTGATCCCTGATTGGTCACATTCTATAACCGAATGATATAAGTATTAATGTATATGTCTGTGTGTTTGTTTGTCGGATGATTCTTCAGATGTGAATCAAACTTACAGTTCGTCTGTAGTCTGAGCGGGAGCAGTGTGACGGTCCGAAGCGTGAGACGGTGTCAGCTGGGTGTGGCAAAATAACAAACTCACAATGATGGACAAGGAAATCACATTTATTGGGTTTTTTTTCTTCTTCATGCTTAATTATGTTTTTAAATTCTATCTCACCATCTGACTGTTTGGTGAGCATAAATGAATTATAAACAAATGAAACGGCTCAGAAGAGACTGTAATCAAAGAAGCCTATCCAGCATGTATATTACCATTCAACAGTTTGGGGTTAATATGATTTTTTAAAAATATTTTACTCAGGAAGGATGCATTAAATTGATCAAAAGTGACAGTAAAGATATCATCATATTAGAGTGATTTCTGAAGGATCATGTGACACTGAAGACTGGAGTAATGATGCGGAAAATGCAGCTTTGATCACAGGAATAAATTACAGTTTACAATATATAACAATAGAAAGCTTTTATTTAAAATTTTTATAATATTTCACATTTCTACTGTATTTTTGATCAGATAAATGCAGCCTTGGTGAGCAGAAATGTTAAAAAAAATCTAACCGTCCCCAAACTTTTGTACATTATTGGACACTAATACATATCGGACGTAAATAATACATTACCTCTACTTTTGAGAGCTCTGCGTCCTGTTTGTGTTCTGACTCCACAGGATCGACCCAGCCAGCGACGTCTGACCCCGGAGGCTTCCAGCCGTCCTGAAACACGAGTGTGTACGGCGCCACGGGACTCCGCAGAGCAGACCTACATGAAGTCAACCAGACATCAGCATGGGCACACATTAAAGGGACAGATCTCCAATCTTTCTTTTTTTTAAATTCTGCATCATGTACTTTTGGTGTGTCCAGTTAGGCCCTAAAGAGACCCATAATGCATTCTCCTGTGGCGTCAGGCTGTTCTGTAGCAGAGCCACGGCTCCTTGTGTCATCGCTGGGCTGGACACGGACGCAGCAAAACCAGGACCTCCTGTTGCCCTCACGATCTACAGGCACACAAATGAAGGTGAATTACTCTATTTGAGTGCACTTTACTGTGACCGTTCTCCACACAATAGCGTACAAGCCCTTTTGATGAAACAGTTGAAACAATACAGTGCAACAAAGGCCTTAAAAGCTCTGCCGTTTGCTCAAGAGAAATAATATGTGCAAACATCTAAATGCACACGCACACAGTCAGCCTTCTTTACTCACCATGTCGAGCGGTTTGAAGACGTGATGCACGAGCTCCTCGGACGTCGGGTTGGTGATGACGGATTTTAACCGTGCCTGTAAAACAAACTTACTGAAACCTGACAGAGAAATATGCCGCCGCATGACCTGCAGTTTCATGTGAGGATCCGGCAGTTTCTCAAGAATTAAGCTCTTCAAATAGCAATAAATAACTATATAAAATAATGTTAATTATTACATAAATAATTTTACTAATGTAAATATAAAATTAAAATAATAAACATTATATATATCATTTTCAATTTTTTTAGATAAGAAATCAATAATAATAATAAATCATATTTGTAATACATATAAAAAATAGAAGAAAAAGGGATTTTAGAGATGTAAATAGCATTTTCTGGGAAACAATTAAACATGCCAAGTATAATATTTTTTTTATATAAATTATTATTAGGAATAGTTAAATAATAAATATAAAATGAATAAATGATTCATTAAATCATAATTTAAAATCATTCAAATATATAATAAAAATGAATTCGTATATAATTAATTAATTAATTGATTAATTTACACTGCAAAAGATATTCTGAACTTATTATTTTATATTGACATTAAAATTCATGACTCACCAAAAGGCTGAAGATATATTTGAATTTCTGAAAACCGTCAGCAAACTCTTTCTCAGAAGGCGGTTTGGCTTTAGCCGTGAGAAGATCCTCTGTAAAACACAAACACACAACAAACTCTCTGAAACAGTGCGCCATTAACTAAATAAAAGGAAACATGTAAGAGAAGATTTCCAAGTACATTCTGTTCTTGGAACAAATGCAGATTTGTTTAAGATGATGCAGGTATATTGTTCTGATTGAGAGTATGTCAGTGTGAAGAGTGAACACTGCTGACGGCCCTGAACACAACGCTTTCACATCAGGAACTGATAACAAACCTGCATCTGCTGATAACAGCGCACTACAGTAGTTCAATTCACTTATCGATCACTTTAAGGAATTCACATGATTTTCTGCTTTCTTTTGATAAGCATTCAGGTTTAATTTCTCCTCCTTATAGACTCGTACCGTCTGCACTTTTCTTCTGACTTTTCTTCTTCTTTTTGCTTCTCTGGTCGAGGATAATCTGAGCCTCTGCTGACTGCTGCAGCTTTCCGATGAACAGCTCGATGTCATCAAAACAATGATTAAGCACGTCCTAGAAATAGAGAGCGAGAGGCGGTTCATAATAAAAACACATGCAGAGTTCTTTAATTTGGTTCTTCTTGATCATTGTAAGTGTCGTTAATGTAAACAGTGATATCAGTGTGGCGTTGTTGGCCATGCTAATGGTCAAACTGAAGGTTGACTACAGCGTCGAGATCAACGGCCTTCTAAGCTAACTGAACAATACATGCTAATTCATACTTTGGGGACAAATGTATCATGCTTTCCAGACAAATATTAAGCAGCACATTGACAATAATAATAATAATAATAATAATAATAAATGTTTCTTGAGTAGCATATCAGCTGAAGCATCATGTGACACTGAAGACTGGAGTAATGATGCTAAAAATTCAGCTTTGATCACTGGAAATAAATGACATTTTACAATATTCCCAACAAAATTTTTTTTTTTCAAATTTGTAACTGTATTTTTGATCAAATAAATGCAGCCTTGATGAGCATAAGAGACTTATTCTCTCTTTTTTGTTTTGTTAATTTTTTCCAAACTTTTCACTGGTAGTGTGTGTGTGTGTGTGTGTGTGTGTTTGTACTCACCACTTCCATCTGAGCCTTTAGGAATGACTTATCAGGTTGGCCGTTTGCTTGTCCGTTAGCTAGAAATCAGATTGTGTTAATCTGTGTCTGCTTATAATAAAAAATATAGATAGTGTCGATTCACACACACACCTCTGATGCCCGGGTACGGTGGAGGGGGATTGGATGAGGGTGGATTTGGGGCTTGTGTGTATGGAGGGCTTGGAATTCCTGGAATATCCATACGGGACTGAGAGAACCTAAAACAAACACATTTACATGACAACACCCTTTATCCAGAAGGACAGTGCGTGTTGTAGTCTAGCGGAAAAAGTACAGTATTTCAGTCGCTATTGATGTGCGTCACGGTGCTTTAATTGAAATGTGGTTTGATTGCCGACACACAATGATACTGAGTCACCAACAATCACATCAAACATCTTTTGAGTTATATAACAATAATAGCGCCCACATAAACACACACATGGTAAAAAGGTTTTTATCTTCTAAATAAGACATTATCTTTTAAATAAAGACTTAATTAAACACTATCTATATGCTATGAAAATGAGTTAATCAAATGTATTTAAAAAACTACAAAGCAGAGTAAAGTGCTGTACATTAAATTATGACGTCCCATAGTCTTCAATTGTTTTTCTATGAAGATAGGTCTATTGATTACACAGTAACCCAAACCCTAAAAGAAAACCTTTAGCATTTGTAAAATAAAAGACACCCACAAAATGTCAGATTTTTTTTTTTTTAGCAGATTTCGCTCACTTATAGTGGCAATTCTGTGCACAAGGTCTAGGTTAACCAACACACACTCATTCATAATACTAGAAAACATGTTTGGCATTCAGTTTGACATTGAGATGCCTTGAGGTTAGTTCAACATGTCTCTCGCTGTGAAACACACACACATAGACACAGATTTAATCTCATTCTCTGAAACTGATAAGCGCACGTAGAGCAGATAAAGATAACACACTGTACCTGACTGCAGTCCTGGTTGTAAGTGTTTAGTCCTAAAGAACAGCCGAGGTCGAATGAATCTTTATTCCCCTTGGAAACTCTGTCTCTGCCTCCCTCCCTGAACTCTCAGTCACACCTTCGTAAGCTATGTAGAAACTGGTTAAACCGGTTTATCTGCTCGATAACAGGTTCTTGTCTCTCTGTCTTGGTTGTGAACACAGTGGAAATGACAACATCACCCGACTGTAAAGATCCGTACCTGTTTGCTCTTATTGAGTAATGCGACACAACTCGCTTGATGTCATCTCTTATGTGCTCCGCCTGAAATGTGCAAACAGGTAGCAGTGATGTCATCATAGAGGTGGAGCAACACGACAGTATCACCTGAATCAAGGGTCGACTGCTGCAATGAAACATGTCTCACTCTGTCAGACGCACAGCTGAAGAAATACACACTCGGCCTCTTCTGGGTGCAGCTCTGACACACCAGCAGGAGAAGAGCTGGATCACGGAGAGATGGGGAATTTATGCAGTCACAGCGGAGGAGAGACCGCATGGCAAACTCCTCCAGTTCCTCATCAATGGTCAGTCATGGAACAATCAACACATTCATCATTAGTTGCAACTAAAAAAATAGTCTGTACAAAGTGCAATGCTTCACAAATATTCAATGACCGGCTATTGAGTGACACTCAATTGTGTCGCATTAGATCAAGTGTCTATATGTGGGTCTCATTTTTGAAATCTCAGTCTTTTAATCCAGCTGGGGTTTTTTAGTGGATTTGCATTTTACATTTGGCAGATACTTTTACCCGAAGAGACTTGCATCGCATTCCATTCAAGTTAATACATATTATCTGTTGCATATGATAAATGCATGGACAACTAAAGCCCTAAAGACTTTTGGACCATGCTTGTTTCTTTCTTTTCCGTTCTTTGCCATCAGTTTTATTGGTAGTGCATGCAGTTGCTCTGTTCCGCGTTGCTTTCTTACCTGGTTGTGTCTGTCTCTCAGGATGACTTTGTTGGTCTGGACCTCTAGCATCACCTCGGCACTGGACAGCCGATGAGAATCAACAAGAAGTGCAATCTGTGAAAGAGCCTCTTCAACCGTATCCACACCCTCATCTCCCAGAGGAAAACTCATCAGCCGCTGGATTCAAAATGGAGGAAGAACAAAACATTAGCATCACTGATATCAGGCTGTAAAAAATATCAACATGAAACATGGCAACGCACACACAGTTATCAGCAGCACGCATGAATCACCTACAACTTTCCTAGTTGTTAAATTGCTTTAATTATAGATAATTAGCTTTAACTGATAATCGACTTTTCTGGAATTCTCAGCATTCCATGATGCACATAATTAGCACATTTAAGTCAACATGAAACTGCATTTTATTTCTGTAACATGATACCCTGGGAAAACCCAGACAACTTCCGGCAAATTTAGATTTGCTCTGAAAGTTAGTCTGGCAAAGAGCTCATTCAAGCCCATTTCCAATCCGTCGAAATCGAGGCACCAATCAGAAACGTTGGGGCGGGCTTTACACGATGACGACAGCGCTGGGATTTTGAAGCTGATTTTTTGAGTGTTTTGTTATGTTGGGCCATGTGCTCTTGTCATTGTCTGGTGCCTCCCCCTTGTTATCTGATTGTTGGTTTATTCGTCCCACCTGTTATCCTCGTTACCCTCCTTATTTGCCTTCCTATTTAATCTACCTGTGTTTGCTGTCCTGTGCTCGTACGTTGTTTATTGTTTCGGTGTTAGTCGGGTGGAGTTCTGTACCGGTCCTGTTTTGCCATGTCTGTGTTGGATTTAGTTCTGAAATAATTGGATTCTTTTGTTGATTTGTTTATTTTATGTTTTCTTTATTAAACTTTATCAATTCACTCCGCACTTGAATCCTTTCTTCCATTCTCCACAACCCACCGTGACAACGCCCCTCTGGAAATGATTTGTCTATGACGCTTTGCCAGACCATAACTCGGTTACAACTGAGAATGGTCTGGTTTTAACCAGGCTAGTAATATGATGCATTTCTGACCAAAACTGGATATTCAATGGGAAAATGTTGAAATGAAGTGAAAGGGGCTGTGATTGAATTTTTGCACAAAAAGAGTCAATTCTGATTTCATGCTGACTTGAAATACCTATTATACACACCCTGTTTCCCCTACAAAAACATTAAGCACTTACTGTCTGTACACCCATATGAAAGAATCCACTTCAAATGCATGTAAAAACAACCTCTCGAATTATAGGTGTGACTCACGACTCAAGAAGTTTGAACAACCATAGAAAAAGTCTTGCATTGACTTGTTCCTTCCTATTAGGTAGTGCATATTTGTATTGGTTTATCTCGCTTGTCTTTAGCCAGCATAATAACTCACTGAAGTGCATGTTTGCCATCTGTTCACCTCATTTCATCGAAGTCATATCAATCTGGATAAGAGCAACTGCTAAATTAAATAGTGGCAAGAGGGTTTAAGTCGTCTTTGCCAAGTTACTATTGCTGTTGCTCACACTTTAAAATAGTGATTTGAACAAACCAATAATGTTAAGCTAAGACATGAATGGTTGCTCAAATTCTTGGTCTGGCAATTTTTGCATGAAGGACTACTGAAGGGAAACACTACTCAACCCTTGATGACACTCACAGTAAGCAGGTATTGCTCCCCCATCAAGACCACCGGCTGTCACACACCTGTGGAAACTCAAACAGGTGATCAGATGAAACGTGCATATGTGACGTTGGTGTTCAAATGTATGTGACTGATGACGTTTCAGTAATAGCTTCAGAATGTGTCAGTTTTACACTTTCCTTGTCGTTCTCCTGTTTGACCTGTCTGTCTGCCTACATGCTTCAAATATACACTCACTGAGTGAACGCTTACCTTCACTTTTACAGTGATGCACAAAGAGCGATGCTTTATTTTGAGGAATTAATTAAACACAATGAGCATCTCTTTAAGTATTGAGACATTCAAAAAAATAAATAAACAGAAACTCTGACTCATTTAAGGAACAGTTCAGGCAAGGATTAAATATCATGTCATAATTTACTCGCCCTCATGTTATTCAAAACCTGCATAACCTCCATGGAACACAAAAGGAGATCTTGGGGAGATAAGAAGATTGGATGTTCATACACAGTTTAAGCTGCTCTTTTACAAAAATCACCTTAAATCAAAGTGCAATATTCCAATGACAGCTTTATGTGATTAAAGGACCCAAATTGAAGATCATATTTGCTAAAAATGTCACCCTCCACCAATTGTGAATGTTCATATTCAAACTAAGTGGATAAACACTAAATCAATAACTTTAAGTGAGTGTATATGCAGCATGAACATTTTTCACAGCATCTCCTTTTTACATTTCTAGGAGGAAGAAAGTATGAAGGCATGTATGAGTAAATGATGACAGAATTTCATTTTTAAATGAGACACACATGCATGTTTCTTTTGAAGAATTTCACAAACAAATCATGTCTGCTCATTTCATCCATGTGTAATATCCTTTAAACAAATATAATACAGGAAAATGATCTTATACTCACCTGCTGCTGAGACGGTTGTCTTCTGACTAGTATTCTCAAGATGTATTTTGATAGTGTGTTAACCGCCCGGACATTCCTCTCACAGAGATCACAGAAGAGATGAAGGTTATCTGAGATGGAAAAAATGTCTTAGGTGAGTGATCTGACGGGCCCGTCTTTATTTCTAAAACTATATTCATTATTATGCTCATTTATTCTCATTTTACCAGTGTTTGGGGTAATGCATTTCAAATAACGTGAGTTACGTAATCAGATTTCTTTTTTTCAAGCAACTAGTAAAGTAGCACATTACTTTTAAATTTACAGCCACATATCTGAGTTACTTTTTCAAATAAGTAACGCAAGTTACTCTGTTTGCCCATGTTGAGAGAAATCATGTATAAACATTACAGTTATTGTAGTCATGCATTAACTCATCTCGCTTGCACAAAAACAGATTCAGTATTCCTCAAAATGAATAAAAAGTTAAATGCAAACTCAGAATAGCTTGTTGGGCAAACCTGCAATAATTAAATATGTTTACATTATGTAATACAGAAATATACCCTTACGTATTTAATCTCACTTTATTACGTATTTAATCTCACTTTATTGCGTATTTAATCTCACTTTATTAAGCAATGTATTTGCTGCTGACCTTCGATGACCCGATTCAACCATACGAATAAGCAAAAACGACTTGAGATGAACATCACATTTGCTGTCTGAAGTAAATGTTGAACTTTCTGAAAGGTTAGTCTTGTACAGACGTGAATTTGCCTTTCCGTCAGCCTAATGCTTATTCATTTCACTTTTGGTGTGAAAGGGCCTTTACATTTGCCAAAAATATAACTTTTTTTGTTATTAAAAGCAAACAAGCAAGCCAAGCAAAGGAGAAAAAGTAACATAATGCATTACTTTCCATAAAAAGTGACAACACAATGTTACCTTTTTAGGAAGTGCAAAATGGTGGTATTATAATGCATTACTTTTTTTAAAGTAACTTTCCCTAACACTGCATTTTACTATATATCCCCTTTAGTTGAAATAGTTCATGAAATTTTAGTCTGAGGCTTTTCGTCTGTTTGTTAGCTTTGAGGTCATATCTGCCCAGCTCTGTGCAGTTTTCCCCGTGCTGTGCCGTGCATGAGTCCTGAAGCACAGAATAGTGGGCGGGGCCTGGCTGTGTTTGGTCTGGTGTTGGGCGGGGCCTGGCTGTGTTTGGTCTGGTGTTGGGCGGGGCCTGGCTGTGTTTGGTCTGGTGTTGGGCGGGGCCTGGCTGTGTTTGGTGGTTTGGTCTGGTGTTGGGCGGTTCTTACTTGAGATTGACAGACGAAATGTGAAAGGACTCAACAACGTGGCAAAATAAACCCCAGAGGAGGAATGAACTTTCTCTACTGGGCTGAAACAGCAACTGTTGCCTACTTTAAAATGTACTAAAGGATCGTTTAGTCCCGACTCATTTTTATTGCTTTATTGATCAATTGGGTCCTGACATTTCAGCTGAATTTTAAAAGTCTTGGATAATTTCCTTAGTTTGTATGTCTGATCTTCAGAGGTCAACGATCTCGTAGAGGAATCTGCTACATTATCAGTCACAAGATGGTATGTTATAACAAAGATGGTTGATTATTGTGATTCACTTATTAAATCGCATGAAATTTACATAGCAGCCAAACGCAGTTTTAAAATGTCAAAAATTGCCAGACAATATCTATGTAGCCTATTTGTATGTTGCTTATGAGTCTTTTGAATAATTAGAAATAATTTACGGCTATTATTTACCCTGGCATGGCTTCTTTACATAATGAGAATAGTTTTGTGTCAGGTTGGGTCACTTTGACAGTAAAATAATATGTTAAGCGCGTCATGATCTGACAGCGCCACCTGTTGGTTCTTTCAATCTTGGTGTAATTTTCTTACTTATTGCATCAGTCATCATTTCTGAAGGAAACGCAGAGCCACATGTCAACGGTCCAGCATATGGAAAACCATAATAAAAATATATAAATAAACAATTTAGCTATTATAGATGTAGATGGTCACTCTAGAAATAGGCCTACTGACTGATGGTAAACGATGTGTTGAGTTAACCTCGATGAGTTGCAAGGAAAAACAAAGTGAAACTTTGTTGTGTGCATTATTACATAGAAGATATAGGAGAAATGTGTAGAAATAACTAACGAAATAAAAAGAACTATAGCCTAACACTAAAGTACTTTTGTAATCTTACGCGATTAATACTATATTTTTTTATAATACATTTTTATAACTTATAACTATACATTCAAAAAACCTTTTATACTTTAACTTGCTACGTTTAAAAACTAAAGGTGATACTTCATGCTTAAGGACACGCGCCCACAAAGCCTCGAGCGTCGTCAAGTGGGCGGGGCCTCATGAACATGGGCGGGCGCGCGCGCGGAGGATGGGCGTTGCCTGAGGTTCCGTTAACCCACAATCACTACGGAAGAGTAAAACGCGGGCAAAAATTTGCGTCGTTCTTTGTTCCTCGATACGTCAATCATTATTCATGTAGTTTGTATGTGTACGGTTCGGTTAGGGAAGCTGTAAAGTGATTTCTTCAGAGGATTTGAGCCGCACGCGTGTGCCGGTGACAATAGCGCCATAACTCATTAACGTAACACGTGCGCGTGTGTTTGAGAGCCCGAAAGGATCAGAGACGGGACAGCAGAGGTGAGAATTCATGTAATGCACATATTTACTATATATTCATGAAGCACATTAATACTAAGTTTAATGGATTTACATGCTAATATGGACGCATATATTGATAATTATTTCATTTTAGTTGCATATGAGATGCACCGGCTGATCTTTGACTGGTTAAACTGCTTTATTGGCACTGCGGTGTTAGATATCTCCAAATAACGTTTGGTTTTCATACTGCACTAAAGAGCTTATTTATGCACATATTCAATTGAATACTTGTTTTAGAGTGGTTTTAAAGTGACAGGTAGGCAATGTTTCTTGCTTTCAGGATTGGAAACTGCGCATGCGCCTGTACACCTACACCATGGTGATGTTAATGTTAGGGAATTTTAAAATTGGTTTCCTGACATTGAAGAGTGTTATTGTTTAAAATTTTTTGTTGTTGTTGCATTTAGGCTGTTTTTGACTTTGAAAGTGGGCTCATCTTATTAAGGTCCATTTTATTCTACATTTCTTACTGTTCTGTTTTGAAAACCACTTGATTATTTTATCATTATTATTAAAACTAGTCTTTTTATAATTTTTGTTGATGATAGCAATCGTACATTTATTATTAGTATGCAGTACTATGTTGTAATTTGTATTTTGAAAGAACTTATGCTATAAATCTAGATCCAGCTTTTGTTTCATTGCATGTCATAATTGTCTTTATACCGTAACCTGAATAGCTTCAAATATTTGTAAACATGCAAATGAAAAAATCAATTGAACCTTGAGTGCTATGGCTTCACGTTGCATGTTATAAACAAATTGCGCCGATTTAAAATCCATATCCAATAATCGCAATTCACATCATCAACACTTCTCATGTAGTTTTTACTCCATCGTTTGTTTGGTCTGATTACTCGGACGGAAGTGAGCTTCAGTAGCAGTCTGACAGGGAGCAGTTTTATGTCTGAATTGGCAAGATAAGATAGATTTTTATAGCAGCATATTTTCTAACAAAGTCCAATCTTCAAAGCAGCGCCGTGGCTTTATGTGTGATTTATTTGAATATGAAAACAAGCTTCTGTTTCTCTCAGATGACGTCAGAGAAACCCCCGTTACCTGGAGACGGCCAGCGGGACGAGGCTGATCTGGGCTCAGGGGTCGAGCAGCAGGTCACGCTGGAAACCGCCCGAGACGGCTGGGACAGTAAAGTGGAATACTTCCTCGCTCAGGTCGGATTCAGTGTGGGATTGGGAAACGTGTGGAGGTTCCCGTACCTCTGCCATCAGAACGGAGGAGGTGAGTGAGGAGGAGATGGGTTTGGGTATGCAAAGACTATCCAGGCTTATATTTAAAGTCCCCCTGTAGTCAATCATTTTATCCCTTAAAACTCATCTTTGATCACCAAAATTACATATTTAAATTAGGGCTGGGCATAACGCGTTAACGCAATTATTAAAGCTGCAGTCTGCTGTTTTTCCTCTTTGTCGCCATCTCTGTTCGAAACCTGCAAGTGCAGTCATTCGCGGAATTATCAACTTTACGTGGGTTGTGCCTCGACACGGCACAGCGCGGATGAACACAATGTTTGAGGAGAGTGTGAGGCTGTCAGTCACCGCGCCGGTGTGGATACTGTCATTCAGAATCACAGATTATTCTTTTTGGAAGTATGACCAACATAATAATTAATCACCGGAAAATGTCATCTGAACAAGTAACATCCACTTTTGTTCTGGTTCTGACATTGCAGTAAATCGCGCTGATTAAATCTAAACATCGCTTATCATATCACGCAAAAATGTGAAATTTATACTTTGTTCTCAAATTGTTAATGTTAACAACAACAGCATTGCGTGACTACATGTAATGCCCTTCCGATATGTATCCTTGTTTTCGCATGGGCCGGTTGCAGTCTCTTTTTTTCTGTAGCCGCTCCGAAATCCGAACGAAGTCTTTTGCATTTTACAGCGGGTGAATCTGTTGACACTGGTGATTGTCGTTTGAACCTTTCTGGATCCGCCATCAAATTGATAAATTATATCAAGTGCTGTGAGAAAAGGCTATAAATCTCCACCTCCAACATCCTCACTCTTAATATAGCCGTCTAGCTGAGACTCTTCTTTATGTGTACAGGATGTGTGTGTACAGGATGTGTGTGTACAGGATGTGTCATGTGTGTGTACAGATGTGACGTAATGACGCAAAGACATGCTCGAATCTCCCGTGGAAATCCACCAGTACCACTGGAGTTAAAAACATTATTACAAGCTTACCGCTTTGAATCGAGCTAAGGGAAGCGGATAGTTTTGAACACTGGCTGGTTATGCATTTTCTCAAATATGTATTTTGGATAATTTTTAACCCAAAAAAAGCTGCGGACTGCAGCTTTAATTAACGCTGACATTTTTTTTTATCGCACGTTAACGCAGTTTTATTTATTTATTATTATTTTGAAAGTCCGTTGCTCACTGGCTCTGAATACACATAGGCCTACAGTCAAACCATGGATCACAGGAGAGGTGGGATGTTGGTCAGCCAGCAAATAACCCTCCCAAACAAGCAGAGGAGAGGCTTTGACAGGTTCTCTCAGGTGAACAGAAAGGGAGACCGCGCTCCGCTGAGTGAATGACAGTCGCTCTATGGATAGTAACCGTGGCAACGGCTTCAGTGCGCTACGCAGCTGCAGCCTTTTAACTTAAATTAAAATTATACATAGCTTTACCTGATAGGCCTGCGTTTAGTTTAGCGGGGATGCACTGCCATGTGAATTCCCTCCTGTTGATGTCCTGATAACTATTTAGATTGTGGAAACTCACAAACAGCGAGGATCAGTCTCTCTTCCAATGATTTGTGCTGCGCGTCGTGAACAAAAAGTTCAAGACAATTCAACTTCGGCAGCGGGCGGGCGTGTGCGCACAACCGCGAGAGTTTCACGGGAACGCACCCGCTTGCCGCTGCACCTTGTGCTCGGCCACTTCACCGCTACTGAACACAGACGGTTTCTGCCGCTCCTTGATAAAGATGCCTGTTGATGCCTGTTCAGAAAAAAACAAGAAAACAGGACTCTGATGGTGTCTTTTTAACAAGCTAGATAAAAGGTAATGCCCTGGCAGTGGCAAATAGCTTTGATTTAATATTTGATTTGATTACATTAATGTTTAAGTTGAGATTTACAAGAAATATTTTATTGCTATTGTGTAAAGGAAATACTGCTGGTAAAAAGTACATTAGGCTATTTGTTTCAAGTTTTTGCAGACCACATGTTATTGCACTTTTGTATGTATAGCAGTACATTTAAATCAAAAGTTTTTTCGAATTCATTATTCAATTTTGCGTGTAACAATGCGATTAATCGCAAGAAAATCATGCGATTAATCGTGATTAAAAATTTTACTCGTTGCCCAGCACTAATTTAAATGTTTTTTCCTTGAAAAAAATTCTCCATGCCTTTAAAATAGCTTGAATGTAACTCCCTTGCCACAATTACACCCTTGCAAATGAGCCCCGCCTCCACTCACTCACTCAGCTCAGAGATCCACTGGTTGGCGATCACACGTTGATCTGATTGGTTACAAGGTCGTTTGTGACGTCAGAAACACCAGCGATTTCAAACCGTGTTTTTGAGACTGTCTTTGGTTCACTGCAGTTTTAAGGAGAAAATACTCAGCAATGCTGTCGACTTATGAATTCGCACATGGTTTGCCTTAAATTTTATTAAAACACCACATAGACATATAAACTACATTAAAAGCTGGATCTTCACCACAGGGGAACTTTAATAATTGCTTTGTTTCAACATTGTCATGTGTATCAGGAGCGTTCATCTTGCTGTATGTGGTGTTGATGGCGCTGGTTGGAGTGCCGTTGTTTTTTCTGGAGTTGGCGGCCGGTCAGAGCATCAGACAGGGCAGCATCGGCGTCTGGAGACACATTTCTCCAAAACTGGTTGGCATTGGCTACTCCAGCTGTGTGGTGAGTAATCTAGCGTTATTGGCCGATTGCACTGGCACATGCATTGCAGAAAATGTAACACTGAAATTGTGAACATAATTAGCAGACTTGCACAAAATACACAAATTTATCATAAGTTATTGAATTTAATGCTAATTGGTTTTCTTTTTTCTCTCTTTTTATTTCCCAGGTGTGTTTCTTTGTAGCTCTGTATTATAACATCATCATCGGTTGGAGTATCTTTTACTTGGGAAATTCTTTCCAGTATACTCTACCATGGGAAAAATGTCCAACAGAAGGGAACATCACTGGTGAGGATTTAGAGTGTGTGTAGACACTTTTCCACTGCCCTTCAAATAGCGCAAATTGAAAATACGGCCAATGGAAACATGTCAATTTCGCAAAAACTCACATATATCGCAAAACAGTTTTTACACTCGCATGAGGTGGTTTTTCAGGCAATTCTAAAAATGAATATTTCGCTAAACTGAAATGGAAACAGTTTTTGAGCATTTACAGGTCACCTGACGTACATAAAAGTCGATCATTCTTTAAAGACGATGTGGTATGTTTGGACAGAAGACGAGAGAGTTGTTTATTAAACTCATAAAAGACAAAAGTGTCGCGGGAATACATTTACATTTTACATTTACATTTAGTCATTTAGCAGACGCTTTTATCCAAAGCGACTTACAACTGAGGACTAAACCAAGCGAGTCATCGTGAATAGACAAAAACAACGCAAGAAGTGCTCAAAATACAAAGTTCAGACATTGCTCGGAGTAGCATAAGCCAGATAAGCAAGGATTTAAAGGAAAAAGAAAGCTATATATATATATATATATATGTGTGTGTAGTCAACGATTAATCGACGATCGATTAATTGTCGATAATACATTTAATCGATAAAACTTATCGATCATCGATTAAGCAGGATCATGCGCGTGCGTGCTGCTCAACCGCGAAACATGTAAGCGAGCGCGCCGGTGTGGTGAAGTGTTGAGTCCCACTGAATGACACACCCCGGAGTTGTTTGGGACTATTTTACACCTTCATCATGACTATAAGTTTGCGTGTGCATTCGCAGCCTTTTGTTTTGTGCAAATGTAAGTTGTAATAGTTTATTTTGTGTACGCTTATCTATATCTGATTGGTCTCATATTGGATGCATTTGGTTAAGAATCGACGTGATCTTTAGCGCGCTCAGCTCAAACGACAATGCACGACTAATAATGACTATTGGGACTGTCATATTACACAAGATTATAAAGAGAACACTATTGTAATAAAATATTGTGAATTATTTGGGTTTAGATGCCATGTCGCGTTGTTCCAGGAAGAGCTCGTCCGAGACTTTGAGCGCGTCCACCACAACATATGAGTCATTCTGAATGCCACGTAACTCAGTTTAAGTTCACTTGTGCATTCACGTCATTTTGTGCAGATATAATTTTGTAATATTCTGCTTATTTTGTATATATCTGATTAATATCAAATAGGATGCGTTTCTTTGAGTTAAATAAACGCTAACAAAGTGCTCAACGGTTATTCATTCAGCGCGCGCCGCTCAAGCAGAATGCACAACTAATAATAACGATGGTTAATTTGGGACCTTCATATTACATAACATGAGAACACTGTTTTATTAAATGGTTGTGAATTCATTGGGTTTAGTTGCCGTTTTCAGTGCGTTGTTCTAGCACTTCCACAACAGTCACACATTCTGACAAGCACGCATATGAGGCGGCGTTGGTGACACATTGTATTTGTCGTTATATTTATATATTAAATAGTTAATTTAATTTATCAATCACGTCAAAACATTTTACAATCCTACTAAGCCTTTATTTAGATTAAAAAACATTCTTATTAATTTGGTGAGTAACAGCTTTTTGAGCAGCATTTGCAGACCCTGTGCTGTTTGCCATTAATGCTAACGATTAATCGATTAATTGATCGTTAATTTAAACGACGATCGATCATGGGAATTTGTGAAAATTGACATCCCTAATATATATAGCTTTCTTTTTCCTTTAAATCCTTGCTTATCTGGTCTAATATATATATATATATATATATATATATACACACACACACATTTCACAATAGTTTTTAATGGAAATATAGAAAATATCTGTAATGGAAACGTGGCTTGTTATGCAAGATACAATTTTAGCAATTCTCACTTGAGATTGAGAGATTAAATATGAGGAACTAATGCCAGAAATGTGACTTTAGATTAAATATGAGGAACTAATGCCAGAAATGTGACTTTAAAAAAAGAAAATGGATATGTATTTGATATGTATTTGTTGTTTATATTCAGTGAAGGAATGTGCCGCCAGCTCTCCCACGTCGTATTTCTGGTACCGTAAAGCTCTGGACATCACCGACTCCATTAATGAAACGGGAGAGTTCAACTTCATCATCACTGGATGTTTGCTGGCCGCTTGGTTCATCGTTTGTCTGGGCATGTACAAGGGCATCAAATCTACCGGCAAGGTGAGTGAGGGAGTGAGTGAGGGAGGGAGGGAGTGAGGGAGGGAGGGAGGGAGTGAGTGAGTGAGGGAGTGAGTGAGGGAGTGAGGAAGTGAGTGAGTGAGTGAGTGAGTGAGTGAGTGAGTGAGTGAGTGAGTGAGGGAGGGAGTGAGGGAGGGAGTGAGGGAGTGAGGGAGGGAGGGAGGGAGTGAGTGAGGGAGTGAGTGAGGAAGTGAGTGAGTAAGTGAGTGAGTGAGGGAGTGAGGGAGGGAGGGAGTGAGTGAGGGAGGGAGGGAGTGAGGGAGGGAGGGAGGGAGTGAGGGAGGGAGTGAGGGAGGGAGGGAGGGAGGGAGGGAGGGAGGGAGTGAGGGAGGGAGTGAGGGAGGGAGGGAGGGAGGGAGTGAGGGAGGGAGGGAGGGAGGGAGTGAGGGAGGGAGGGAGTGAGGGAGGGAGTGAGTGAGGGAGGCAGGGAGGGAGGGAGGGAGTGAGTGAGTGAGGGAGTGAGTGAGTGAGGAAGTGAGTGAGGGAGTGAGGGAGGGAGTGAGGAAGGCAGGCAGGGAGGGAGGGAGTGAGGGAGGGAGTGAGGGAGTGAGTGAGTGAGGGAGGGAGGGAGTGAGTGAGGAAGTGAGTGAGGGAGGGAGGGAGGGAGGGAGGGAGTGAGGGAGGGAGGGAGGGAGGGAGTGAGGGAGGGAGTGAGGGAGGGAGTGAGTGAGGGAGGGAGTGAGTGAGGGAGGGAGTGAGTGAGGGAGTGAGGGAGGGAGTGAGTGAGGGAGGGAGTGAGTGAGGGAGGGAGTGAGTGAGGGAGGGAGTGAGTGAGGGAGGGAGGGAGTGAGTGAGGAAGTGAGTGAGGGAGTGAGTGAGTGAGGGAGGAAGTGAGTGAGTGAGTGAGGGAGGGAGGGAGGGAGTGAGGAAGTGAGTGAGGGAGGGAGTGAGGGAGGGAGGGAGGGAGGGAGTGAGGGAGGGAGTGAGGGAGTGAGTGAGGGAGGGAGGGAGTGAGTGAGGAAGTGAGTGAGGGAGGGAGGGAGGGAGGGAGGGAGTGAGGGAGGGAGTGAGTGAGGGAGGGAGTGAGTGAGGGAGGGAGTGAGTGAGGGAGGGAGTGAGTGAGGGAGGGAGGGAGTGAGGGAGGGAGTGAGTGAGGGAGGGAGTGAGTGAGGGAGGGAGTGAGTGAGGAAGTGAGTGAGGGAGTGAGTGAGTGAGGGAGGAAGTGAGTGAGTGAGTGAGGGAGGGAGGGAGGGAGTGAGGAAGTGAGTGAGGAAGTGAGTGAGGGAGGGAGGGAGTGAGGGAGGGAGGGAGGGAGGGAGTGAGGGAGGGAGTGAGTGAGGAAGTGAGTGAGTGAGTGAGTGAGTGAGGGAGTGAGTGAGTGAGGGAGTGAGGGAGGGAGTGAGGAAGTGAGTGAGGAAGTGAGTGAGGAAGTGAGTGAGGGAGTGAGGGAGGGAGGGAGTGAGGGAGGGAGGGAGTGAGGGAGGGAGGGAGTGAGGGAGTGAGTGAGTGAGTGAGGGAGGGAGGGAGGGAGTGAGGAAGTGAGTGAGGAAGTGAGTGAGGAAGTGAGTGAGGGAGTGAGGGAGGGAGGGAGGGAGTGAGGAAGTGAGTGAGGAAGTGAGTGAGGGAGTGAGTGAGGGAGGGAGGGAGTGAGGAAGTGAGTGAGGGAGTGAGTGAGGGAGTGAGTGAGGGAGTGAGTGAGGGAGTGAGTGAGGGAGTGAGGGAGGGAGTGAGGGAGTGAGTGAGGGAGTGAGTGAGGGAGGGAGTGAGTGAGGGAGTGAGTGAGGGAGTGAGTGAGGGAGTGAGTGAGTGAGGGAGTGAGTGAGTGAGGGAGTGAGTGAGTGAGGGAGTGAGGGAGGGAGGAAGTGAGTGAGGGAGGGAGGGAGTGAGGGAAGTGTTATAAAAGGTACTGTTTATATGCAAAGTAATTATTTAAAAGTTTGATAAAAAAAAAAAAGTGCAATAAGTATTTAAGAGATAATTATAATTTTTTGTACAAATTTGTTTTTACTATTTCTGTAAAAAAAAAAAAAGAAAGTTTGATTTAAAATGCAATTATTGTAAAAAAAAAAAATCTTTTCTATTTGTATGAAATTTATTATTTTCTTAAATGCAAAAAAAGTTTGATTTAAAAAACGCAATAATTAAAAAATGGCAAGCTGCCGAAAAAAATCTATCTTTGTGTTTGTGTGTTGTAATTTGATTATTGAGGATATTGATGTGTGCAGGTGATGTATTTCTCCTCGGTGTTTCCGTACGTGGTGCTGCTGTGTTTCCTGATCAGAGGCGTGACGCTGGACGGAGCGTCTGAGGGCATCAAATTCATGTTTTACCCCAGAGTACGTAGATGTTGAGTTGAGCTCCAGAATATGGGCAGGATTTATTGATTAGACACCATAGTCCATAAGAAAGTGTCTTCTCTCTGTTTTGTTATGTTATTCATTTAAATCCGTATCGCTTTAGAATGATTTATCTACCAATATAGTATTTATTAATATTTTAAATTGCCTTTTTATATTTTCAGTTTTCATTTTAGTTTGGTTTTAGGAACTTTCTGTGCTCTTGTCATTTCTATTATATATATATATATATATATATATATATATATATATATAGTTTTAGTACTTTATTTTACACTTTTTTTTTTTAGTTAATTGCTAAGACTTAAATTTTTCATTAAATATTTATATTTTATTTAATTTCAATTACCAAAAATTTGACAAACTAATTAAAATGGATCTCTTTTTATAAGTATTATTATTTTGATCGTGTGACCTGTTTAGTGTAACTTGGAAGCAGTTCACAATCAGTTTCCCTGAGTGAGTTTAAAGCCACTTCTGCTGTGGTGTTTCTCTCAGCTGGAGATCTGGGCTGATGTTCAGGTGTGGCGTCAGGCGGCCACTCAGGTCTTCTTCGCTCTGGGTTTGGGTTTCGGTTCTGTGATCGCCTACTCTTCCTACAACCCACGGAACAACAACTGCCACCGCGACGCGTTCACCGTGTCCGCCGTCAACTTCCTGACGTCTGTGCTGGCCTCGCTGGTGGTGTTTGCTGTGCTGGGCTTCAGAGCCAAAACCATCGCCACTAACTGTGTCAAACGGTCAGTATGCAAGTTACACACAAATTATTTGGGATTGTTTGATCCTCAAACATACTGTATTTTAATAAATTATAGCTTTGCAAATAGGTCTTGTAAAATGGCTAACGTGTGATGTTGCTACAAAGCAATAAAATGGTTACGTACCATTTAACGATGGTGAGATTAATTGAATGCTTTTATTATATTTGACTGAATCTTTAAGATGCTCAGATGAATGGTTGTGTATGTTGCAGTAATCTGAAGGCCATATCCAGCGCTTCTCTCCCGGGCCTCTTCATCAATGCTTCAAATGTGGAGAACCTCACACTGAATGAGTATGAACACTGGTACAGGAGTGAGGGCCAGCATCTGAAGATCCCCGATTACAACATCACCCCCTGCAGCCTGGAGGAAGAACTGAAACAGGCACGTAAAATATACATTATATAGAACGACATTTTCTGATGAAAATGCAAAACTCGCAATACATTTGGATTGATGGAATGTTCTTGGTGGTTGCTAGGGAAATGCTGGAATGTTTGGGTGTTGATAGGGAAATGCTGGAATGTTTTGGGTGGTTGCTACGGCAATGTTGGAATGTTTTGCAGGTTGCTAGAATGTTATGGGGGGTTGCTAGGGCATTGCTAGAATGTTCTGGGTGGTTTCTAGGGTTGGGGGTATCAAAAATATGATCTCTTGGTCTAAAGAAGTCATGGAGATGAATAAAATCTTAAAAGGCTATTTCTCTGGTTATCCTCCATTTCTAAAGTGACTATCATTGAAGGTGATGATCTTGTTTCTCTCTCTCAGGGTGTTGAGGGAACGGGTTTAGCGTTCATAGCGTTCACAGAAGCCATGACGTTGTTTCCCTGGAGTCCGTTCTGGTCGGTGCTGTTCTTCCTCATGCTGCTCAATCTGGGATTGTCCACTATGTTCGGCACCATGGCCGGAATACTGACGCCGCTAACAGACACCTTTAAGACACTACGCAATCACAAACTCATCTTCACAGGTAACACACTGTTTTGACTTCATTAAACATGAACCTGTTGTTGTTGTGTTTATGTTTGATGTACGTTTCCTATATTTGGGTTTAAGTTCAGTGTTGCCGTAGTTTGAATATAATTGGTGTGTTTAATCTTTGTGTTTTCTCTCTCTGTCAGTGTGCAGCTGTGCGTTGGGCTTTCTGATCGGTCTGATGTTCACTCAGCGCTGTGGGAACTACTTTGTGACGATGTTTGATGATTATTCCGCCACACTTCCGCTCATCATCGTTGTCATCTTTCAGACCTTCAGCGTGGCCTGGGTTTACGGAGCCGACAGGTACCGCAGACTCTCAGTGCTCGAGTAGAAGTGTTTCGTTATTAGTGGTGGAAAGAGTACTGACAAATTGTACTTAAGTAAAAGTATTGCTACTTAAGTAATAATTTACTTGAGTACAAGTAGAAGTACTGAAAAATAATGTGACTCAAGTAAGAGTAAATAAGTAGTTTGCTTAAAATCTACTCAAGTAACTACGTTACAAAGTACTTTAGTATTTTTCTATTTTTACCCAAAATGGTAAGATGATAGCGAAACGGAGCGCTAAACACTCTCATGTCATCTGTTTGATTCATACTGAAGGCCTAGTACTGATGCATTGAAGTATTAAACTTACACATTTCAGGAAATGCCTTAATGTATGTAATAACATGCAAATAGTGATGTTTTGACTGATAAAACATGAAGACAAAAACATTATAGCTATAATATATATGTGTTTATCAAACTATCAGGTATTTTCAAAAGAATGATGTATGTCTTTAAAGGGATAGTTCACCCAAAAATGAAAATTAGCCCACGATTTACTCTCCCTCAAGTCGCCTTAGAAGATATGACTTTCTGCTTTCAGTCGAATACAATCAGAGTTGTATTAAAAAATGGCCTGGCTCTTCCAAACTTATAAATAATGGCAGTGAATGACTGGAGAAAATTTGAATCCCAAAAAAGTGCATCCATCCATGATAAAAGTGCTCCACATATAGACTACTAGCTTTCTCTGTTGTCAAGAGCAATTTTTTTTTATTACTAATTTTGAAAATTAAGTCCAGGTAAGATGATTTGAATGTTTTGATTTGAATCATTCATAATTGAAAGCAAAGAAGGTTAATTGAGAGGTCTGATAAAAAAAAAAGGTATGAAAAACAATAAAACAGTATGAATAAAAAATTCCCAGTAAAAAAAAAAAAAAATTAAGTGGGGTAACTTATGGTTATCATGTTAAATTAAATGATCTGTTTTTCGTTGTAGCCTACTGAAAATGTGCTGGGAGCCCACTGTTGCTATAGGAACGAACTACACTTTTACATGCATCTGATTGACAGATAAATCATGCGATCTTATTTCACTGTTTTTTCAGCTTTGTACAAAGTTTGCTTCGTATATTTAGTTTAACTGTATTGTTAAACAGGGCGAGCTTTACCATTAATTGAACTGTGTGCATGTATTTTAGACACTTACATTGATCTTGCTCCGCATGCAGAACTGCGTCCATGTTATGAGCTGAGCTTTTTTATTTACTTCAACTGCTCAGTGCTCTGGTATTATCAATGGTATGACCCATTTCAGTAGTTGCCATAATTAAATATGAGCAGAATACTCACTTACACTGAAATATTGAAACGTTAGCGCTACTGATTCAAAACACGAGCGCCAGTGATTGAATGTCAAACTCAAAGCGCGGTTTGAACGCCCCGCCCCCCAGCCGAACTGGAGGTTTTGATTGGTTTTGCACCCGAGTCAGACCTGTCTGTTATTGGCTGAACTGCTTCAGATATGTCTGTTATTGGCTGAAGCCCAGGGCTCCACCGCAGTAGTTTGAAAAGTGTCTGTCAAATGTCATCTTGCTCTGTTGCTCCGTCGGCACCTTTGTCAAAGTACTTTGTACTTTTTATGAAAAATAAATGTAGAGAAGCTGAATACTTTATTTTTATTTTACTCAAGTAAGAGTAAAAGTACCACAATTTAATTATACTCAAGAAAGTAGAAAAAATGAAAAAATCTACTCAAGAACTGTAACGAAAGTATTTGTAATTAGTTACTTTCCACCACTGTTCGTTATCTGGTTGAATGCATATACAAGATGTATTTTTAATGCAGGTTTTTAGAGGACCTGAGACAGATGTTGAATCGGCCGGTCCCTGTGGTGTACAAGTACCTGTGGAAGTACGTGTGTCCAGTTGCTATGCTGGGACTCTTGGGTGCCAGTCTGCTAAAGATGATCCTGAATCGCCCTACATATACCGCCTGGAATAGAGAAAAGGTCAGATCATAAGTAAACCATTACCTTAATCTTTAACGCTGTAAAGCTACGGTTTCATACTTATATATGCTACTTTCTAAGACCTATAGATTATTGACATGATCAAAACTTCATTGAAAATCCTGTTGCACACAATCTACTTGCATGCCTTCTGTCGTCTGATTGATAGTTTATTCCTTTTTAGCAAGTAAAGAATCTTTTAGTATAATTGTAAATACGTCCACCTTCAGCTCGTGTTTCACGTGTCTTTTTGCTATGAAATCTGCACTGATTTTTATAAAGTAAACATAAGAGCAACTTTTATAGTGTTGAACACTTACTGTTATGGAAGCTTGTTTCCGTATTTCCTTATTTCATTTTATAGGATAATTGTGACTTATCTCACAATTGTGAGTTTACATCTCGCAATTCTGACATTATAACACTAACACACAATTGCGACTTTATAGCACGCAATTCTGAAATAAAAGTCAGGCACGGCAACTTTAATTACTTGATTATCCATACATAATTTTAAAAAAAAATTACGTGTTGAGGATGAGGATATTGGGTTGAGGAATGTTGAGGATAACCCCTTGAGATGAAATATGTCTTTTCGAGGGGGTCCTCAAGACAAAGAAAGATAATACCGCATATATACATTCACTCTCATTAAAGCTCTACCTCATCCCGCCTCGCCCGGCCCACCAACCTATAAAACATATTGCAGTATTAGGCCTGGGACACACTGGCTGCGTGGCGTGTCCGTTTTTATTTCGGCTCCCATGTTAACAGGTTAGAGCTTGCACACTGCCTGCGTGACACGCGCGTCTCAGGGAAAACGCGTGCATGCTAGAAATAGAACCGACGGCTATTTTTCACGCGACACGCAAGCGTGTTGGAAGCGTTTCCAGGCAAAATTGAATAGGAAAAGATGTTTATATGTTATTTTGTACACGAATACATATTAATAAATTACATTTTGATGGTTGAAAGTCTAGGTTTTGACATAAATACAGATATACATATAATTTAAAAATAAATAATGATCAATTTTCAAATATTGCACCTGTCAATACAGAACGAAATATTATGTAGGCCTAGTCTATTTTGCTGTCAATACTGCTGACAGTGTCTTTATCAGTAGGCTTTATATTTATGCTTAACATGAAGTAGCCTATAGGGCTTCCACAATACGTCCTCCCTGTATCACCGAGCAGCAGCAGCACCACGTCAGACACGTTTCTGGTGTGCAAAGACACAGAAAATGCGACGCAGCCGCCACGCAACAGAAACGCCACGCTCACGCCACGCAGCCAGTGTGTCCCCGGCCTTAAGATGCATGACAACATTTAGCCCTTACATACACATGTCTATACATGCATATATACATACATAATATACATACGCACACCTACACCCATACTCACATATGTACACATAATAAATAAAAAATAAGCATTTATTTGTTCATCTCTCAATCGTCACTGTATTGCATTGCATTAAAGGTCAAAAAACAAGCATTTAAATATCATCTTACTAAGACATATTATTAGCAGATATAGAGTGATGACTGATATTTATGTGCATTTAATGCAAGTAGTCTGCTATGCTGTTTTAAAATTTCATTGATTTACGTTAGAAGCGATCAGAATTTTACTTTCCTTTTTAGCCATATAAATATCAGCATCTCCACCAAATTGCATATCTTTGCTCTGTTTGATCCTCTGAATCGAGGCTTTTTCTTCGTGTTTGAGCTCCATATTCTCATTATATGAGCCATAAAATCCTGAAGTATCAAATATGATACTTAAGAAAAATCACACATGCAAATAATGTTTTTAGGTTTTGCTATAAGTTCAATTAATGGCCCCATTTAAAAAAAACAAACATTTTTTTTACTTTCATATGTGAGGCTTTACATGGGTAACATTGCTTTTGTCCTACATTTCCTCTCAGGCATCTAAGGAAGATCTCCCTTATCCTGGCTGGGCGCTTGCTGTCCTGAGCACACTCATCGTTGTTGCGTTCCTTCCTGTTCCTATCGGATACCTTCATTCCCTCCTCCTGGACCGGATGGGCCAGTCTCCCGCTGACACTGAGGCGAGATACGAGCCGTGTGCCACTACAGACACAGACCTGACCCCTCTCGACACCTTACACCCCCTGCTCGAGGGAAACCATCTTTCCCATTCGCCAAACGGCCACATTGAAAGTGTCCAATCGAGTGTATTATGAGAAAGTGAGAGGGAAGAAACTACAGCACAGCCTTCATTAGAGTTTACAAACATCTCCGAAGGATCTATTTCAATCAAGATCTTTTTATCTGTACTTTGCTGTTGGTAACAATCATTTTTATGTGTACTTACATACAGATGGGCACAAAAATAACTGACTTTAAAGGGTTAGCTCACCCCAAAAATAACATTGTCATCAGCTTCATGCGTTCATCTTTCACCATCTGGAGTTTTCTAGCCAGTTGTGTAAGTTGCTCCAAAACAGATTTGATTCAAATGCATATAACTTGCACTATATACAGTCTTCTGAAGTCACACACTAGCTACTGTATGTGAACATTTGGCTTTCCTACTTCCCGGTTTGAACATGTTACATATGAAAACGTTGGTTATGGGCACCCGGAATAACGACTTTTTCTTTTTTCGCTTTAATATGACGTAAAATAATGGTACTGCTGAGCCGTACATGCGGTTGCTGAACGCTAAATAACGATGAAAAACTATTTACAACGCTCCAAATATTTGGTTACTGATGGTCCTGCTGGTTTAGTGATCTGATGAGTTTTGTATAAAGGTGTTTTATGATGGTGTGACCCATCAGTCTTGTTTTAACTCTATGGTACTGAAGGAGCATCAGTGCTTTGTCTCCGTTGATGTGTGAAATAAATAGTTCAAAACAAGAATATAATCATTCCCAGAAATTCCAAAATGATGTTTGTAAAATATTCCAAAGGTGCTTTTTGTGAATTAACACTGTAATGAATCAAAACACAATGGCATCTCAAAGAGGACAGCCAGGGTCAAAGGTCATCAACCATGATGGTTAATAATGAAGAATCTTAATGATGATCTTCCCTGCGTTGTCATTATTTAAGTGGGTCTGTACGTTACCATCTGTAAAAAGCTGCATTGTGTTCAAAAGAGCTTTTGAACCATTAAATATTCACACATAACTAAGTTTCAAAATCAGACCTACAGCACAAAGGCTGCGTCTCGAGTAGGTGCTTATTTTGAATAAGTAATTACTTCACGACTGCAAATAAAGTGTGTTTTATATAGTATGAATGTAATCCTGACGTACTACATCCGCCTTGTTATTATCATGTGACCTCCCAGCATCAGTTGTGTCACTTTACTGTCATTCACAGATCCTGTCCTGTGGCCTCATGGGATAGTAAAGTGTCCATCGTATCTCACTGCAGAATCTCAACACACGAATTAGACTTTTCCTCTCCGCTTTTATGAGTCCTGTGAATCCAGACATTTTTACTTTTGTCACATGCTGTTTTTCGCCTGCTATAGTAGGGAAGTGTGTGATGCTACACAATCAGTTTTGGGTGAATCTCAAGAACAACACTTAAGAAATGTCTGGGTCATATTTCATCTTAATGTTCTTAAGAATAGATTTAATTGTTTATGCAGAATATGACACGGACATATATTTGTGAGGGTAAAACATCTGTTGGGTCTTTATTTATTTGAATGTGAGTGCATTTTTTTTTGTGTGTGTATTGTGTAACATTCTAGACTTTTTTTTTCCAGCACAAACTACAGCCATAGAGAAAAAAAAAAGATTTGTAAAAGATTTTTTTTATAAATATATAATTCCAGTTTGAATGTGACAAATGCAAATTTGATTTATTATGAAGTGTTTACATGCAACAGAATTTTCAGAACAATTTTTATTTTTCTATTGTACATAAATTGCCTGTTTTTTAATTTCCCCTCAGACGTGTTTCTGAAAGCGAGCGTCTGACCCACAGGCCAGACGTTTTATGGCTTCTAGTCATTGTGAAGTAATGTCCTCTTTGCCTCTCACAGGGGCTGATGGGTCTTCTATGTTTGTTCAGTAGCTTGAACACTGTTGGTTCTGGTCGACGGTAATAAATATGATGAAATTATAGTTTAACTATATTCCCTGTAGAATAATTTTGAATTCTTCTCTTTGATGTAAATGTCCCACGCTACAGAATATTTTCTGGTGCTTTTTGCCAAAGTCAGAAATGATCCTGAGGTTTCCAGTTTGTGTGAACGTTTTTGATGGTCATGCTAAAACACATTTTGTACAGTTTGCCTCCTTTCTGTATAAATGGTTATTTGAACTCTCAAATGAGATTTGTTTTGTTTTTTTGTCCTGTAAAGGCTAATTATTTGCATGAAGGAATGTACGTGTGTGTGTGTGTGTGTGTGTGTGTGTGTGTGTGTATATATATATATATTATATGTATGTATGTATGTGTGTGTGTATATTCTCCAGTCCTCTAGTCTCTGTTTTTGTGCTGGTCGTTCATGTGCAGTCGTCGTGGCGTGTGTGTGAGAGCTCAATGATCCTGGGACTTTGGTTGTCATGGTGGGAATCTCCACCCTGGAAAGAGACGATCCACAAACAAAGTGATGCTCAGCACAGCTGAAGGACCAGAATCACTGGAGGAGAAAACTTCCTAAAGACGGAGATCAGAAACCCTGTGGAAGGTATGTAAAAAAGATATCGTTAGCAAGTTGTTGTTGACCTGCTGTTCCTGAGGTCCGCGTCTTGCTTTGAACTCTAGATTGATGTATTTATCTTGATTTATTAGAGTTGATCAGGATGTAAATGTGCAGAATGCTGTGTCTTGCGCTCATGTAAACCTTCATCAGATCAGGCCAGAGGTTCACTGTCCAACAGCTGAGAGGATCTTGTTTACTTATGCACTGGTTTGATGATTCTTAATTCATGTAAGAACACGATTAATCTGCACATGATCCTAAATCCAAATTTAGTGCTGATAGTTTAATATTTTTATGTAAATTACATTTTAAGATATAAGAATATAGGTATGGAATGATAAAACATGCATCAGAGGCGGCTCTCGCATCTGGATTGATTTTATTGCCTTTCAAACTGAATTACTATAATTTCTTTGTTGTTTTAGCAAATGTAATAATCCTGATGGTGGGTTTTTAATGTCCTAATAAACTGGCACAACTTACCCCACCACCGTCTAAGTTGTCTTTCTGTCAAGGAGAAATTTTAACTAAAACTAAATCTACATTTTAGCCTGCTTTGAGCTGAAATTATTAAAGTGTCTATAGCATAAATTACGAATAAGTGATGCGCATTATTCATAAACTAGCCGAGAAAATGTAATTATATGAATATTTGAATAGTGACTGTTTAATGTTTAAAAATAAAACGTGTAATGTTTTGTAACAATTTGTAATGATGTTTGAGGTAGAATTTCTAGTATATGGAGGCAAATTGTTCCTTGCCATGCAGAAACTTTATTTTGACATGCAAAAATGTGTCTGGCAAAAAGTATCTCATGTGCATCTCTCAATAACAGTATATGATGGGCCTTTTCTGAACATGTGTTCAGTGCTGTATTCTGAAGCATCACTGCCTGAACTTTTATGAATGCTATGCAAATTATTCAGTTGAATTGAGTGATGTATATTGAATTGATATATATATATTTACAGTACCAGTCAAAAGTTTGGAAACATTATTGTTTTTAATGAAAATGCAAAATAAACAGTACTATTGTGAAATATTATTACAATTTAAAACAATGGTTTCTATTTTAATATATATTAAAGTGTAATTTATTCCAGTGATCAAAGCTGAATTTTCAGCATCATTACTCCAGTCTTCAGTGTCACATGATCCTTCAGAAATCACTCTAATATGATGATTTGATACTGAGTTATTGTCAATTTTGGAAACAGTTGTGCTGCTATTGTGCTGTTATTATGTGAGCTACGAAAGGAAAGGAAATCGAAAAATCATGCGAACTCATGATCAGGATGAACGGAGTCCCAGATGAGGATTAAACTGAATGCTTTTCTGCTCATGGCCACTAGAGGACACTGAAGTCTTCTGGACGATAAACGGATTTTCTCTCATTAGTGCTTCATTATCATGTGTGTCAGGATCTAACTAGTTATCTTTATAAATCAAGTACATTTGTTTGCTTGTTTGAATGATTCTCTCTCTCTGTTTGCAGGATGCTCAAGTGGACTCTGGTGCTG
>CM060614.1:2315355-2460355 GCA_030578255.1 Tiaroga cobitis | reverse complement strand
AATGCTCAAGCAGGAGAGATTCTGATTGGCTATTATCGTCTGGAAAAATTGTTTTGAAAGTAATCCCAACCATATCGTTCCTGTGTGTAGTTATCGTTATAGTTGTGGTGTGGGCACTATTCTTTTAAATTTACAACGATTTTTACAATTACATTTTGTTACGTTATCGTAAAGGCACATTCACACCATTAACGATAACGATCCTAACGTCCACACAAAGGCTTTAAATCTCGCGCTCAGAATGGATTCTGATTGGCTGTCAATGATTTATCGTTCATATTGGGTTAAAAAGTCGTTATGAAGTGATTCAAACGATATCGTTGCTGTCGCAATCGTCGTGATGTGGACTTTATTTATTCTTTCAATTTATTCTCATAGAATTAGAACGATTGTTAAAACTTTTGAAACGATTATGGTTATCGTTATGCCAGTAGCTTAGTCGTCCTTGATGTGAGGGTGCCTTTATGTATGTGTGTGTGTGTGTGTATGGGTGCATGCGCGCCCGCGTGTCTGTGTGAGGGAGAGTATTAGCGTGTGTGTGTGTGTGTGTGTGTGTGTGTGAGGGGGTGGGTGAGTGCTTGTGAGAGCAGGAGCGCGCAGATCTCGCCCGGTCCCGCAGTGAGTTGTAGAGGATGGAGGTCCGACCTGAGCGCTTTAAAGCAGCAGCGGCCAAGACACTTGGAAGAATAAACCGGTAAGACGCTAAAATAACTTCTTAAAGTTTTTAAGAAATGCCTAAGCCGGTTTATGTGTTCATATTAACAGTTGAATGTCTAATTCTGCATAGTTAAAGCATTAAAATAGAGCTGAGTGAGGTCTAATTCTGATCAAAACTATTTAGCCAATATTTGATATTTATCATAACATATATTGTAAAGATAAAATGTGGAGATGGAGATGGTGGGATTATGAGCTGAGGTACAGGACCGCAAACACACAATACAGTCATATAGAAGATAAAGACAGGATTTAAGTCTCTCTTTCAGTGCTTTGATGCTTGTTTCAGTGACATTAGACATTGAAGAGATCCTCGTTTGTGTAGTTGTTTGTCTGGTGTGTGTCTTTATTAACGCGACCAGATTAACTCGACTGGACTCTATTAATAGCGACTCTTGTCCGGTTTGTGTCGTCACATTTCACCTGTCAGGTGACCACTTCCGTTCTGCATCATAGCATCATGTAAAGATGCCCAGATTTAGAAAAATACACTTGATAGAGTGTTTATGTTACTTTAAGCGTAGCCTACTGATCATTTAAAACCCTCCCTGGTAATATACATTATACATTTTTATAATATACATTTTTTGTTGAGTATTAGGCCTACTGTTCAATTGTATATTTGACCTTAATGTAGCCTATGATGCATTTACCCTTTACAGTGTTAGTTACCATATATAATGTCCACATTTTACATTAAATTATTATTATTAATAGGCTATATTATTATAGCTGCACTTTTAGGATTTCCTGCATTTATAGTTTTTCACTATGTATCTTAGTTTTTTGCAGCTAAACTTGCTTCTGAGATTAATTATAAAATAATATATACTTCCCTCACAATGTTCCTGTTATAAATGGGCAAACCAAACAGTATTCATTATGTACGGCAAAAGAACTATAAATAATGCACTTGTTATAGATTTTAGATTGTAATTCAGTGAAAAGGATTTATTAAAGAGAACTATATTGTGATAAAGCAAAAAGATAATGAACTAAATATGAAATGCTTTCTAAAACAAGCAATCAAGACTTTTGTTTCGGCAGTAAATTGTTAAATATTGGTTTGTAATGAACACTGGTTAAGTATTAATGTGTCATTTAATACGTAATGACATTCAATATTTAATATTATAATCGATTCTTCAATGTCAATGGAATAATTAGTCATATTAAAGGAGCATATTAAATAAATATTATTCTGCATTTATAGTTTCCTGCAGAAGTACAAGTACTTTTTTTATCCCCAAGGGCAAAAGGTCTTCGTATTTCTATGATCTATATGCAGATAAATATGTAATTAATTTAATCAGTGTTTATACTTGTAAGGATCAAATCAACTTTCATTGATCGGTCACATTAGCATACTGGGAAAAACACAATCTCACTCTCTCTCCGTCTGTCTGTTTCTCTGGATTTTGAGCGGTCTTTAACGTGTAAATCCAGTCCTGAAATAGATCTCCAACTAACCTGCTGCTAGTTAAATCCTCTCTCTCTCTCTCTCTCTCTCTCTCTCTGTCTCTCTCTCTCTCCCACAAGTCATCACGGTCGTCCACGTCACGACTGCTATTACTGGACAGTGTCATTAAACTGTTAGTTCTTCCTGCACAATGTGAGGATGTTGTTACGTATAAACGGCCATTTAAAAGCTCACCTCTCTTACTTGAGTATGGATTCCTCTGTAATCATATCAAATGGGATCAACAGGTTATTATATTGGCCAAAACATCCTCCTCGTCTGCGATAGAAACATGTAACCGTCTGCTCTTCTGATGATGCCGTGCATGTGTGGCTTTTCACCATTGTGGTTGAAACTGGTGTATGTTTTGTGCTGTACGAGCCTAAAGCTATAAGCGCTTAACCCCACGTTCCTCCAGCGGACTGAAGCCGCGAGAAGTGGTTCACTTTGCAGCTCGTTCTGGACAGGAAGCACTGGTTTAAACAGGAACTGACGTGGACTGATGCATAAAGTGACCAGCAACCGTTCAATTTAGTTTTTGCGACATTTAGTAAATCTAAAGTAATACTGAAATGTGTGAGAATTGAGAATTTCTGTCCATTCAAATAATAAGAGAATAAATTGAAATATTTACATAGTTTCTCTGCACAGTGTTATTTTAGTATTATTTATAGTTTCTATTCATACAGTATATTCAATTAACTTATATTTTCAGTTAAATTTTTGTTATGTGCTTTTGTCACTTCTTTACTATTTATGTCTGATTTATTTTCTTTTTTTGTTGTTGTTCAGTTGGTTTATTTCAGTGCTTCAGATTAAATTTATTTCAGTTTGTTGCCCGAGCACATTTTTTTCCCTCCATTTTAATCTTTATTTAATTTAGTTATTTTATACAAGAGAACACTTTCAGTCTTTCTATACTTCAAAATTTCATGTTTAAATCAACGTGTTACCTGCCGTTTCGGTGTAATTATTTGTGAAATTTTCTAGCAGTTTCTGAGTGCAAATTGTTTCAAAGTATTTTTTGCAGTGTAGATGGGATGTATGGAACTGGATGAACTGATTTAGGAGAACAGAAGGGAAGAATGGATGGATGGAGGGGGAGGGAGAAGAGAGGCAGAAAAAGACTAAAATAGAAGGTTTGATCAATAATTCAGACTCTGAGGAACATGATTATTTCATCAGCTGCAGTGGTGCTGTAACCTGACGGTAAGAGTCTGTACTTAACAGTGATGAGAGATTCACATGGACCTTCACTATTGTAAAGATACTTGTACCAAAGGCCAGATCTTTGACACATCTGATGTGAAATTGTGTGGTCTTTAAGTGACGCTTTTTACTCCTGCACATATTTAGGGTTATTGTAAGGTTGATTGTGTGTGTCTTCCTGCAGTGTTTGTGCTCCAAACATGAACGAGTCCTCAAATCATGCGTCTTGTTGAGGGAATTATTGTGCTGTTACTTCACTAAAGTTGTGTCGCCATACACTGCACTACTGTATGTACTCAACTGTGTAGTGTATGAAGGTTTTTTGTCATTCCCCCTTCGTCACATAATTAAAGCTGTGTGACAGTCGAGTGCATGAAGTGTCCAACAGTCCACTCTTCATTTTTTCAGTTAATTAAGTGCATCATCCGGGTTTTTAGTGCACGTTTTCTATTCGGAAAACTCTCTACTCACACTATTTATACTACAAAACCTCATAGAATAGTGCACAAGTATGCAAACTGGGAGTTTTGTACAGTCAAACACCACTCATATATTATTCTGAAGATATTTATGAATATTTAATGTGATTCTGTGATGTTTGTGGTCAGAGGAAACTGCTGCTCTCATAGCATGTGCGTGTTTAATCTGGATTAGATGTGACACATCGGTTCATTATGAACGTGAACTGGGAAGCGTTTCACTACTTCCTCTTATTTTTGCTTCATGAACATCAGAAACTCGTCTTTAAAAGCTAAACTCCTAAAATTCCTTAAACACAAACTGATGCATATCAAAATTGTCATACCTTAAGAGTTTAGAGCGATTAATTAATTATTGCTATGTGCAAATGAATTATTAATGTGCACTCAAAAATATTTATGCTTCCATTTAAGATGTGTGTATTTGAATTGCATATACAGTTTCGATCCATTTGGATTACACAGTTTATCAATAAACTTAATGTAATGCATATTTGTCAGTCATAAACGAAACATGTCAGATTTCTGCACTCAAAAAAATCATATTAACTCTATTTGATTTGATTAATCATATTTTCAGGATGCGTTTATTCAAATTTCTTAGAATCAGCATAAATGTGTTCACAGTGATTGTTTAAAAAAATTATTCAGTTAAAAAATATGGCTAGCTGTGATCAATTAGTTCAAATGTATGAGATTCGATTGACAATAATAATATGAACCTGGTTATTATATTTAACAGTTTATTAGTGCTGCTATTACAGAAATCTGACCTGTTTCTTTTCATTTATGTATGACTGATGCATCACATTACATTTATTAGCTTGTGCTAAAACTGTGTACGGTAATCCAAATGTATGAAAATGTTACATGCTGTTCAAATACATACAGTAAATTTTAAGTTTAGCAATAATAATTGAGTGTGGAGCAGCTCAGAGTATATCTTGTAAGAATTTGATGAGATTCTCTGGTTTGTTGATCAATCTGAGCACATATTAAGACTTTATTGAGGTTTGTTTCTCAGGAGAACCACGAGTCTTTCTTCAGCAAAAGCCTCCAGCTCTCTCATTACTGTCTAGGGAGAAAGAACTGAGATATTAAAGAGATTTTTCTCAGCGGATTCTCAAGTTGGAAGGCTTTAGTGGTGTATGAAACAGTTGAAAGAGCATAATGTGTGTTTGTCAGGGTTCTGGAGAAGCGTCAGGAGAATGGCGAGACGATTGAGCTGTCAGCGGAGGGTCGTCCTGAGCTCCAGGAGGAGAAGGATCTTCCGGTGGTGGACTGCACGTGTTTCGGTCTGCCCCGACGCTACATCATCGCTATACTGTCCGGCCTGGGATTCTGCATCTCCTTCGGGATCCGCTGTAACCTCGGTGTAGCTGTGGTTAGCATGGTGAACAACCACACCGTCTATAGAGAAGGCAAGCCGTATGTCGTGGTAAGTTGGATTCAGGGCCGGATTAAGAGTTCAGAGGCCCCTGGGCACAATGTCTTGTAGGCCCCCTCTTAGGCAGGCCAAATGTATATTTTGTCCAAGGACATTTTAATATGGAATTTACAGTTTTACTGACTTAAAAGGAACTGTGTTGTACTATGCTGGAGTAAAGTTCATAAATAGTCGTTCTTTCCCATAGGAATTTGTAAAACTATGTTGGGTGGACCTCTGTGCCTCTAGGGGGGTTCGGGGGCATGCTCCCCCGCAAGAAAATTTTGTATATTTTAAGGTTAAATGCATCAATCTCGTGCTCTTTGAGAGATCAAAATTAAGAGCTTCAACCCATGAACTGCTCGTTGAACAAAGAAAAAGCATTGATTTGTACCAGGACAATAAAGTGGGCTCAAACATCTTTTTAGTTATGAGAGTCTCAGTCTACATTACATTATCAATGGTGTTTTAGGATGCCAAACAATTATTATAATAATGTAATAATGATTTATATAATTATTCCTATGACGTAAAATCCACATAGCCTATAAATGTACTATATAAATGAAAATTAATATTTCAGAAGTATATTTTAGCCTACATTACACTATAATATAGGGAAATTAAAATACTTTTGTCCTAATTTCTTCACTTGCAAGAAATAAACCCTTGAGCTTTTATTTAGAAGAAAACACCATGCTGATCGCTTGAGCAAAGTGCACACTTCTCTTTAAATCACCCAGCACAAACAGGATGCCTATTCTTAAAGTCTTGTGCTGTTTTATAAAGGCACAAAGCCATATCATGGTTTCGATTTTAGTTCTTTGGCAAAATATAACGCTAGAGACCTTTATGTTAGGTTATACATTTTATATCGCATATGTGTTGGGAAAAGGGAGAAGATAGTTCGGCAAAAGGCGGATTCGATCTCGGGTCAAGCGCATCAAAAGCTCTTTCACGCACTTCACGCTCTACGACCTACACCACTGTAGCTTTTGTGGTGACGGGCGTCTTTTTGCTGAAAAGACAGGCACTTAGTGCAAATATACGCTCCGTTATCTAAAATGTAAAAAAATATTTTTTCTTCCCCTCGCTTGGGCCCCAAGTGCCTCGAAACACTACCGGCCCACCGGGGAAACTCCGGACTCTCCCGATTGCCACTCCGCCCCTGGTGCCCAGGGCCCCTACGATGTCGTGGGCCCCTGGGCAAGTGCCCAGTTGCCCTAATGGTTAATCCGGCCCTGGTTGGATTTCATGTGCGAGCAAAAAATTCAGAACTATTTTCACCGCAGCCCTTTCAAGTTTATTCATGCAAATTTGGTATTGTTCTCGAACCCTTAATGTCACTTTATTTCCATGCAAAGTTGCGAATTTAACATTTGCGAATAAAGCAGCGTTTCCATCCAATGTGTTCAAGAGAACAAAATCGTCACTTCCTGGGAAATTGTCGCAAAATATCTGTAATAAAAATGGAAGTCGCTGCAATCAGTGAAGCCACTCTGGCTCTTTATTCCTCCATCATAAATGACTTGCGTGTCAAAATGCAATAAACGCTGTCGTGATCTCTTGCGTTCGGATGCTGGTGTTTGGGAACACAATCATGTGAGACGCTCCTGAGAGGGAATTAAACCAAATCATTCTGTGATGACAGACTTTGGCTCAGACGTTTCAGAACGACCAAACCAACATTTGAGATGCTGTGATGTGATTGGTCCGCTGGTTAGTCCTGTTATCCAATCACATTCTCAGTTGAGGCAAAGTCAGGGGAGTTTTTTGTTGCACGTTGAGGAATTTATTATGTAAATGTGTTTCCATCGTTCATTACTGATAATGTTGTGATGTTATTTTGTTCCTCATACATGATTGTTTCAGAAATGAAAAGCTACACACTCCATCAGTTAGAGTTAGAAGAACTGTTACCACACATATAACATGCTAGAAACATAATAATCACTGCAATAATCATCCAATCATAGACTCTTAAGATTCTGCCTATTTAAAACCAAACAACGACTTTTTTTGGCCCAGACAGTGTGTTTTATGTGCATGTCTTCTAATCGGATAAAAAATGTATCCACCTCAATTGAGTGCTTATGTGCACTTTTAGACTTAATGCGCCTCCAGCGTTTTTTATGTGATATCCCTAAATGCAAAAAACTAAAAACAGGTGGATGGAGGCATAGCTAATGTCGTCAGCTTACAATTTCATGTTCATGTTTCATGTACAATTTCCACCCAACTAGATTTTCTGTAATTTTGTCAAACATTTCCAAACTCCCCATCATATCTTTGTGTCCGGATAATCGTGCAGTTACGCTGCTCAAATGATATTAAAAGATGTTTAGATATGACAAACCGTTTGTGTATAATAAATTAGACATTAGAAAGAAAGAGGCTGTATTTCAACAACACTTTAGCTACTCTTTACAGAGAGCACTTTACAAATGTTGACCAATAGGTGGCGCTAACACCTTACGTGTATGTTGTAAATTAGGACTGATTTCTGAGTTTGGCGTACAATCATGTTTGTTGATGCATTTTAAAAGCAACATATTAACAACACTGCTGGTAAACAGAAAAACAAAGTTTGCTTGTTCCTTGCAGCAATGTAACATGACTTATTTTTCATGAGTGTTGAGTAAATTATAATGTGTTTCTTTTAAAAGTGTTGCATACTGTGCAGTATTTACTCATTGCATACTAAAGTAGTGTAAAACATCATACAATATTGTCACATGACTCAACTAGTTATTTTGCATTTTATTTTATTTTCGCTGAATGCAGGGCACATCGATTTATTTGGTGCATTTCATTAATAAAAGCAACATTACAATTTAAGGCAACGCAATCGTGTTGTTGGAGGATTGTTTTAAGCAATATGTTATTTTTAGTTGTATATTGCAATAAGTGTCTGTGTTTCAGAAAGCTCAGTTCACCTGGGATCCAGAGACTGTAGGAATGATTCACGGATCATTTTTTTGGGGATATATCGTCACTCAGATTCCAGGAGGCTTTATCTGTCAGAAGTTTGCAGCCAACCGGTCAGTCACGCAGCGAACAGAACACACACACACACACACACACACACACACACACACACACACACTGTTGATGCAGTAGATGTTTCTTTCTCTCTCTCTGTTTCTCAGAGTGTTTGGCTTTGCAGTCGTGTCCACGTCTATCCTGAATATGATGATTCCCTCGGCAGCACGCATGCACTTCGGCTGTGTGATTTTTGTGAGGATACTCCAGGGCCTGGTCGAGGTAAAAAATAAAATTATATATATATATATATATATATATATATATATATATATATATATATATATATCTCATAACTTAGTTTTTCCCATGAGAAACACAAATGATATGATGTATTACTGTTAAACGTAGCATTCCCCAGCAGTGTGGCATACTGTGCAGTATTCACTGACCTCTGCATGTTCTTCTGGGTATTGTGTGACTGATGCACAATATTGCTCTGGTTATAGTCTATGACTTCATCTACTGTTATTGTTATTTCTGCTCAGGGTGTATCTTACCCAGCATGCCACGGGATCTGGGCCAAATGGGCCCCGCCTCTGGAAAGAAGCCGATTGGCCACAACAGCGTTCTGTGGTGAGGTCATTATTTTAGCATTTTAATATCTGTGGAAAATTGCCAGTAACCTTTAATAATTTTAATTATATTGCTGCCCCCCCCCATATAATTATTGAGTGTTCATATTATCTATAAGTAACAATAAATATCAAAATAACGAATAATATTATAATTATTATTATCATTAATGTTGTTTTTTATTTTATTTTAATTATAATGTTCATTTAATATTTCATATTTTTTAATGAATAAATGTATGGTTTGCATAGATGTATGTAGAGTGTATATGTGATTAGTTGTGTTGCTCAGGTTCATACGCAGGTGCTGTGATAGCCATGCCGTTAGCTGGGATTCTGGTTCAGTATTCAGGCTGGCCCTCAGTCTTCTACTTATATGGTGAGACACACACACACACACACACACACCACACACACCACACACACACACACACACACTAATGTTGGGGCATGATGCTCATCTGCTGGTGTTGAACATGTTCAGAGGTCTTCTCTCCATCTCTCCATCTCTCTTCTCTCCATCTCTCTTCTCTCCATCTCTCCTTCTCTACATCTCTCCATCTCTCTTCTCTCCATCTCTCCTTCTCTCCATCTCTCCTTCTCTACATCTCTCCATCTCTCTTCTCTCCATCTCTCTTCTCTCCATCTCTCCTTCTCTACATCTCTCCATCTCTCTTCTCTCCATCTCTCTTCTCTCCATCTCTCTTCTCTCCATCTCTCTTCTCTCCATCTCTCCATCTCTCTTCTCTCCATCTCTCTTCTCTCCATCTCTCCATCTCTCTTCTCTCCATCTCTCTTCTCTCCATCTCTCCTTCTCTACATCTCTCCATCTCTCTTCTCTCCATCTCTCTTCTCTCCATCTCTCCTTCTCTACATCTCTCCATCTCTCTTCACTCCATCTCTCTGTCTCTCTTCTCTCCATCTCTCCTTCTCTCCATCTCTCTTCACTCCATCTCTCTGTCTCTCTTCTCTCCATCTCTCCTTCTCTCCATCTCTCTGTCTCTCTTCTCTCCTTCTCTCTGTCTCTCTTCTCTCCATCTCTCTGTCTCTCTTCTCTCCATCTCTCTGTCTCTCTTCACTCCATCTCTCTGTCTCTCTTCTCTCCATCTCTCTTCTCTCCATCTCTCCATCTCTCTTCACTCCATCTCTCTGTCTCTCTTCTCTCCATCTCTCCTTCTCTCCATCTCTCTTCACTCCATCTCTCTGTCTCTCTTCTCTCCATCTCTCCTTCTCTCCATCTCTCTGTCTCTCTTCTCTCCTTCTCTCTGTCTCTCTTCTCTCCATCTCTCTTCTCTCCATCTCTCTTCTCTCCATCTCTCCATCTCTCTTCACTCCATCTCTCTGTCTCTCTTCTCTCTATCTCTCCTTCTCTCCATCTCTCTTCACTCCATCTCTCTGTCTCTCTTCTCTCCATCTCTCCTTCTCTCCATCTCTCTGTCTCTCTTCTCTCCTTCTCTCTGTCTCTCTTCTCTCCATCTCTCTTCTCTCCATCTCTCTTCTCTCCATCTCTCCATCTCTCTTCACTCCATCTCTCTGTCTCTCTTCTCTCTATCTCTCCTTCTCTCCATCTCTCTTCACTCCATCTCTCTGTCTCTCTTCTCTCCATCTCTCCTTCTCTCCATCTCTCTGTCTCTCTTCTCTCCTTCTCTCTGTCTCTCTTCTCTCCATCTCTCTGTCTCTCTTCTCTCCTTCTCTCTGTCTCTCTTCTCTCCATCTCTCTGTCTCTCTTCTCTCCATCTCTCTGTCTCTCTTCTCTCTGTCTCTCTTCTCTCCATCTCTCTGTCTCTCTTCTCTCCATCTCTCTTCACTCCATCTCTCTGTCTCTCTTCTCTCCATCTCTCCTTCTCTCCATCTCTCTGTCTCTCTTCTCTCCATCTCTCTGTCTCTCTTCTCTCCATCTCTCTGTCTCTCTTCTCTCTGTCTCTCTTCTCTCCATCTCTCTGTCTCTCTTCTCTCCATCTCTCTGTCTCTCTTCTCTCCATCTCTCTGTCTCTCTTCTCTCCATCTCTCTTCTCTCCATCTCTCTGTCTCTCTTCTCTCCATCTCTCCTTCTCTCCATCTCTCTGTCTCTCTTCTCTCCATCTCTCTGTCTCTCTTCTCTCCATCTCTCTGTCTCTCTTCTCTCCATCTCTCTGTCTCTCTTCTCTCTGTCTCTCTTCTCTCCATCTCTCTGTCTCTCTTCTCTCCATCTCTCTGTCTCTCTTCTCTCCATCTCTCTGTCTCTCTTCTCTCCATCTCTCTTCTCTCCATCTCTCTGTCTCTCTTCTCTCCATCTCTCCTTCTCTCCATCTCTCTGTCTCTCTTCTCTCCATCTCTCTGTCTCTCTTCTCTCTGTCTCTCTTCTCTCCATCTCTCTGTCTCTCTTCTCTCCATCTCTCTGTCTCTCTTCTCTCCATCTCTCTGTCTCTCTTCTCTCCATCTCTCTTCTCTCCATCTCTCTGTCTCTCTTCTCTCCATCTCTCCTTCTCTCCATCTCTCTGTCTCTCTTCTCTCCATCTCTCTGTCTCTCTTCTCTCCATCTCTCTGTCTCTCTTCTCTCCATCTCTCTGTCTCTCTTCTCTCTGTCTCTCTTCTCTCCATCTCTATGTCTCTCTTCTCTCCATCTCTCTGTCTCTCTTCTCTCCATCTCTCTGTCTCTCTTCTCTCCATCTCTCTTCTCTCCATCTCTCTGTCTCTCTTCTCTCCATCTCTCCTTCTCTCCATCTCTCTGTCTCTCTTCTCTCCATCTCTCCGTCTCTCTTCTCTCTGTCTCTCTTCTCTCCATCTCTCTTCTCTCCTTCTCTCCATCTCTCTTCTCTCCATCTCTCCGTCTCTCTTCTCTCCTCTTCATCTCTCTTCTCTCCATCTCTCTTCTCTCCATCTCTCTTCTCTTTTCTCTCTTCTCTCCATCTCTCCGTCTCTCTTCTCTCCATCTCTCTTCTCTCCATCTCTCTGTCTCTCTTCTCTCCTTCTCTCTGTCTCTCTTCTCTCCATCTCTCTTCTCTCCTTCTCTCTGTCTCTCTTCTCTCCATCTCTCTTCTCTCCTTCTCTCTGTCTCTCTTCTCTCCTCTCCATCTCTCTTCTCTCTTCTCTCCATCTCTCTTCTCTCCATCTCTCTTCTCTCCATCTCTCTTCTCTCTTCTCTCCATCTCTCTTCACTCCATCTCTCTTCTCTCTGTCTCTCTTCTCTCCTTCTCTCTGTCTCTCTTCTCTCCATCTCTCTTCTCTCCTTCTCTCTGTCTCTCTTCTCTCCTCTCCATCTCTCTTCTCTCCATCTCTCTTCTCTCTTCTCTCCATCTCTCTTCTCTCCATCTCTCTTCTCTCCATCTCTCTTCTCTCTTCTCTCCATCTCTCTTCACTCCATCTCTCTTCTCTCCATCTCTCTTCTCTCTTCTCTCCATCTCTCTTCACTCCATCTCTCTTCTCTCCATCTCTCTTCTCTCTTCTCTCCATCTCTCTTCACTCCATCTCTCTTCTCTCCATCTCTCTTCTCTCTTCTCTCCATCTCTCTTCTCTCCATCTCTCTTCTCTCCATCTCTCTTCTCTCTTCTCTCCATCTCTCTTCACTCCATCTCTCCTTCTCTGTCTCTCTTCTCTCCATCTCTCTTCACTCCATCTCTCCTTCTCTGTCTCTCTTCTCTCCATCTCTCCTTCTCTCTGTCTCTCTTCTCTCCTCTCCATCTCTCTTCTCTCTTCTCTCCATCTCTCTTCTCTCTTCTCTCCATCTCTCTGTCTCTCTTCTCTCCATCTCTCTTCTCTCTTCTCTCCATCTCTCCTTCTCTCTGTCTCTCTTCTCTCCTCTCCATCTCTCTTCTCTCCATCTCTCTTCTCTCTTCTCTCCATCTCTCTGTCTCTCTTCTCTCCATCTCTCTTCTCTCTTCTCTCCATCTCTCCTTCTCTCTGTCTCTCTTCTCTCCTCTCCATCTCTCTTCTCTCTTCTCTCCATCTCTCTTCTCTCTTCTCTCCATCTCTCTGTCTCTCTTCTCTCCATCTCTCTTCTCTCTTCTCTCCATCTCTCCTTCTCTCTGTCTCTCTTCTCTCCTCTCCATCTCTCTTCTCTCTTCTCTCCATCTCTCTTCTCTCTTCTCTCCATCTCTCTGTCTCTCTTCTCTCCATCTCTCCTTCTCTCTGTCTCTCTTCTCTTCATCTCTCTTCTCTCTTCTCTCCATCTCTCCTTCTCTCTGTCTCTCTTCTCTTCTCTCCATCTCTCTTCTCTCTTCTCTCCATCTCTCTTCTCTCTTCTCTCCATCTCTCCTTCTCTCTGTCTCTCTTCTCTCCTCTCCATCTCTCTTCTCTCTTCTCTCCATCTCTCTTCTCTCTTCTCTCCATCTCTCTGTCTCTCTTCTCTCCATCTCTCTTCTCTCTTCTCTCCATCTCTCTTCACTCCATCTCTCTTCACTCCATCTCTCCTTCTCTGTCTCTCTTCTCTCATCTCTCCATCTCTCTTCTCTCCATCTCTCTTCTCTCCATCTCTCTTCTCTCTTCTCTCCATCTCTCTTCACTCCATCTCTCCTTCTCTGTCTCTCTTCTCTCCATCTCTCTTCACTCCATCTCTCCTTCTCTGTCTCTCTTCTCTCCATCTCTCTTCTCTCTTCTCTCCATCTCTCTTCTCTCTTCTCTCCATCTCTCCTTCTCTGTCTCTCTTCTCTCCATCTCTCTTCACTCCATCTCTCCTTCTCTGTCTCTCTTCTCTCCATCTCTCTTCTCTCTTCTCTCCATCTCTCTTCTCTCTTCTCTCCATCTCTCCTTCTCTCTGTCTCTCTTCTCTCCTCTCCATCTCTCTTCTCTCTTCTCTCCATCTCTCTTCTCTCCATCTCTCTGTCTCTCTTCTCTCCATCTCTCTTCTCTCTTCTCTCCATCTCTCCTTCTCTCTGTCTCTCTTCTCTCCTCTCCATCTCTCTTCTCTCTTCTCTCCATCTCTCTTCTCTCTTCTCTCCATCTCTCTGTCTCTCTTCTCTCCATCTCTCTTCTCTCCATCTCTCCTTCTCTCTGTCTCTCTGTCTCTCTTCTCTCCATCTCTCTTCTCTCTTCTCTCCATCTCTCTTCTCTCTTCTCTCCATCTCTCCTTCTCTCTGTCTCTCTTCTCTCCTCTCCATCTCTCTTCTCTCTTCTCTCCATCTCTCTTCTCTCTTCTCTCCATCTCTCTGTCTCTCTTCTCTCCATCTCTCTTCTCTCTTCTCTCCATCTCTCCTTCTCTCTGTCTCTCTGTCTCTCTTCTCTCCATCTCTCTTCTCTCTTCTCTCCATCTCTCCTTCTCTCTGTCTCTCTTCTCTTCTCTCCATCTCTCTTCTCTCTTCTCTCCATCTCTCTTCTCTCTTCTCTCCATCTCTCCTTCTCTCTGTCTCTCTTCTCTCCTCTCCATCTCTCTTCTCTCTTCTCTCCATCTCTCTTCTCTCTTCTCTCCATCTCTCTGTCTCTCTTCTCTCCATCTCTCTTCTCTCTTCTCTCCATCTCTCCTTCTCTCTGTCTCTCTTCTCTCCTCTCCATCTCTCTTCTCTCTTCTCTCCATCTCTCTTCTCTCTTCTCTCCATCTCTCTTCACTCCATCTCTCTTCACTCCATCTCTCCTTCTCTGTCTCTCTTCTCTCATCTCTCCATCTCTCTTCTCTCCATCTCTCTTCTCTCCTTCTCTCCATCTCTCATCTCTCCATCTCTCTTCTCTCCATCTCTCCTTCTCTCTGTCTCTCTTCTCTCCATCTCTCCTTCTCTCTTCTCTCCATCTCTCCTTCTCTCTTCTCTCCATCTCTCTTCTCTTCTCTGTCTCAAATTGAGCCGTTCGACCGTGTGACGTCACACGGTCAGACGCCCCTCCCACTATTGTTGATTGACAGCAGTGTTTCAACAGAACCGCCCTGAGCGAGCTGTCATCATAGTCCGCCATTGTTGATACGCTGGAGCAGAATTGCGTCTCAGCGATTGTGGTGTTCTGTTCTTGGGTGTAATAACGAACACAGTCATTTTGATGTTCCTAAATCCAAACCGCTGAAGCAAAGAAATTACTGAGTGGCTGAGTTTTGTTTTCGAAGGGAATATTCCCCACGAGCAACGTCAATGCTTTCATGTTTGCGCGAATCATTTCTCACCAGACCGCTTTATAAACGAGGGTCAGTATAAAGCTGGTTTTGCTAAGAAGCTGCTCCTGAAAAAAGAATCGGTGGCAACTATTCGTGTCCCTGCTGATCCTCCAGAAGAAGTGAGTGTAAAGTGTTATTAACCTTTATATTAATCTTTGCAAATCGCGAAAAAAAGTTTTTCATGACCATTAGTTGTAACGTCAATCTGTCAATGAACTAATGTATACATCAGTAAACACATAGCGTTCGTATCTCACTACTCTTTCCTGCCAGTACATACAAATATAGATCAAAGGGACATTACTTAACCAAGCATTCAGAAACGTCCTGTTCGAGCCTTAATTGTCGAACTTCTTTGCGGCCGCCATCTTGCTCCGGTTCAAACTGATACGATTGCACAGATGTGTCCTCTGAGACTCCCGCTGCCATTCTTTCTCCAAAATATACCCTCAACTGTTGTCAAGGCAACACTCCACATGCGTTGTGTCAAAAACGCCCGCAGAACAGAGGGGCGGAGTCAGCGAAGCTCATTATCATTTAAAGGCATATGCACTGAAACGGCCTGCTGAAAACAGAGCTGTTTTTGACCAGGTAAAAATAGTGTTTTCTTAAAATACTAATGAGAACTTTTAATAAAAGTATATTACAAAGTTTTCATTTAGACCCTAAACATTCATATTAACTTGTACAAAAATGGCGTTATATGACCCCTTTAATTAATTGAAGAAAAATACCTTCATGCCAAATGGAGTCAAAAGCTTTTTTGAAGTCAACAAAGCATGAGAAAATTGTACTTTTGTTTTCGTTAATTTGCTTATCGACTAAGGTATGGAGAGTGTATATATGGCCTGATGTGCGATATTTTGGTTGGAAGCCAATTTGACACTTGCTCAGGACATTTCTGTCTCTGAGAAAATGGGCCAGTCTGCTGTTTAGAAGAGTTTGCCTAGGTTTCTGTTTACACATATACCATGGTAGTTATTAGGGTCAAATCTGTCTCCGTTTTTACGGATTGGACTTCTCTCCGTCTCTCTTCTCTCCATCTCTCTGGCTGCAGGTAGTTTTGGGATCTGCTGGTATTTGTTCTGGATTCTGGTGTCCTACGAGAGTCCGGCGGCTCATCCGACCATCACGGCGGAGGAGAGGAAATACATCGAAGACGCCATCGGGGAATCAGCTGGCCTCGTGAACCCACTGGTGGTACGAACGCACACGAGCACATGTTTAAACACTGACTATAGAAACTCTAGCAACATGAGGACCAGGACTCTCTCCTTCTTCACCTCTCACGCAGAAATTTAACACTCCATGGCGTCATTTTTTCACATCGATGCCCGTTTACGCCATCATCGTGGCCAATTTCTGCAGGAGCTGGACGTTCTACCTGCTGCTCATCAGCCAGCCGGCGTACTTTGAGGAGGTGTTTAAGTTTGAGATCAGCAAGGTGAGAGAAGTTCATCGAGAGTTTCAGAAGAGATCTCAACCGTACCTCAGACTGTGCTCATATTTTGATTAGTCAGTGTTGGTTATTCAGCCTTCATAATGATAATAATAATAATAATAGTTGTTTTGCTTATTTTATTTTTATGAATATTAAATAATAATAATAGTTATATCAATAGTATTATAATAATTGCTTGGTGTGGGTTATTATAATCGTGTTATAAAATTGTTCATAAAGATAATAATTATTATAATAATTGTCATTATTTGTTATTTAAAACAAATTTTTTTTTGATTAGTCTGTGTTATTTCAGGAGAAAAATCTGAGCCGAAGTTGATACTCGCCACACTCGTCTCTGTTCTCTGTCTGTAGGTCGGTATGGTCTCTGCTCTTCCTCATCTGGTGATGACCATCGTCGTGCCGATCGGAGGACAGCTGGCCGACTACCTGAGGACTCACAACCTAATGACCACCACAAACGTCAGGAAACTCATGAACTGTGGAGGTAAAGCCATTATATAATATATATATATATATATATATATGTATACTGTATGCTTACCCATTCATCTATTCAATCAATAACGTACACAGTCTGGATGCTGCTGTAAATGAGACATCTGAAGTTGTGTGTGTGTGTGTTTAGGTTTCGGGCTGGAGGCCACGTTTCTTCTGGTGGTGGGTTTCTCTCACACGAAGGGTGTCGCCATCTCGTTTCTTGTCCTTGCTGTTGGATTTAGTGGTTTTGCCATCTCAGGTACTGTAAGAACATAAAAGTTGCCTTGCAAAAGCGAGGAATGATGCATTCAATTGATCAAAAGTGACAGTAAAGACATTTCTAATGTTCAAAAAAGATTTCTATTTCAAATAAATGTTTTTGTTGTTGTTTTTTTTACTCTCTGAAAAAATTGCATCACAATTTCCAGAAAAAAATATGCAGCAGCAGAACTGTTTCCAACATCGATAATAAGCAGGAATGTTTCTTGAGCAGCAAATCTGAATATATATGTATATATATACATATTTAAATGTATATATAAATTAATACAACTATTAAAATTTGTTTAGTTTATTAATTTATAAAGCACATTTAAAAACAACAGATGTTGAAACCAAAGTGCTGTACAACAAATAAATAATAGGATACAATTATAGGATATATTATAAAAAATATTTAAAGTATTTGTTTATTTATTAATAAAAATAAAAAAAGTCTGTTAAAAAAATGTTGCGTGGGAATTTTTATGTGTTATTTTTATGAAAAAAATGCATCACGGTTTCCACGAAAATATGCAGCATCAGAACAGTTTTCAGCATTGATAATAATCATAAATGTTTCTTGAGCATTAAATCCTCATATTAGAGTGATTTCTGAAGGATCATGTGACACTGAAGACTGGAGTAATGATGCTGAAAATTCAGCTTTGATCGCAGGAATAAATTACAGTTTAGAATATATTCAAATAGAAAACAATTAATTTTTTCAAAATTTGTACTTTATTTTTGATCAAATAAAATGCATTTCTTTTGAAAAATATAAAAAAATCGTCCCAACCCCCTTTCTTTTCAACCTTCAGGGTTCAATGTAAATCATCTGGACATCGCTCCTCGCTACGCCAGTATTCTGATGGGCATCTCTAACGGCGTGGGCACGCTCTCTGGCATGGTGTGCCCTCTGATTGTTGGTGCCATGACCAAAAACAAGGTATTGACCTTAAACCATAGACACTGACAGGGCTGGACTGGGACTAAAAATCGGCCCGGGCATTTTGGCCCAGACTGGCCCACTACATATAATCATAAACTCAACCGATCTTTTCATGCCCCTGAATATGTATACTAACTCCTATTAAAACCACTAATGCCATGTAGCCTAATGAGTGAGTAGGAATGAGTAATAGATAATTAATAGTTAATAGATTAAATAACTACTAATTGTAAAATACAATCGAACTACTCCACAATGATGAATCCTAAAACAAGCTATAAGCTGCATTGGCATAGCAATACCAATGTTTTACAAAGGATTTTTGGTAAATCTGTGGTAAGTGGACCTCTGTCCCTTTAGGGGGGTTCGGGGGAGCCCCCCGTAAGAAACAATTCTGCTTTTTAATGTTAAATTCATCAATCTGGCATCAAAAAATTAAGAGCTCCAACGCAAAATCAGTGTGCAAATTGAACAAAGAAAAACTCAAAACTCTTTTAGCTGTGATATAGTGTCCGTCTGCATCACACTACTACATAATAATAGTTATAATATTAATTCCATGACAGTTATAGCCATATATTGTAAAACAAATGCACTGAAAAATAAAAGGAACTTTCATAATTAGTTTTGTACTAATTTCCATGCTTGAAAGAGATAAACACATGATCTTTTATTTTGGTGGAAAACATGGTTTACAAACGCGTCTCATTACAATTCTAATAAAATGCGTAATCATCAACTGTGCCGATGTGTAAATGATGCGTAGCTGGGTGATGGGTTCCTACACTCATCGCCTCAGTGTTCTGAAAGTTGCCTAGTTCTGCTTCCCACAGTTCTCTACACTCACTCATCCTCTCCTGATCCTCCTCAGTATCCTCATCAGACACTTGAAGGGCCCGTTTCTTTTTTTCACGCTATTTCTCTGCACATCTTGCGTTTCTTCTCCATCTCTGACTATTTTGGCAGATACACACTGACACTGCACGCGCACACAAAGCCCAAAGGGGAGGAGTTTAAAAATGTGATTGGACTAGTGCCAATCAAGAAAAGAACCAATGGGCCGCTGATCAACGTGTTTCATGGGACGGTCTGTTAAAAAAAAACGAAAAAAACCTACGCTGACTTTTTTTGTCCAATGCATTACACCGGCACAAAGATCCCAGCGCCGCCAATTAAGCAAAACTAAACGAATGGGCCGCCGATGCACGAGTATTATGGGCCGTTTAGCCAAAAAAAAATTTTATATATTTTTTAAAGAATGATCTGTATCGGCCCAAAAAGCACGTCGGCCCACCGGGCATTTTCCCGGTATGCCCGATGACCAGTCCAGCCCTGGACACTGAGGAAAAGAGAGTTGGTTTTGCTGGATGTGAGAGATCATGTGTCATTTCACATCTCAATATATAACGGCTCCTTTTCTCATTTTCTTCCCTTTTCTGTTCCTGGCCATCACACTTTGTTCATGCACATCGTTATTCTTGCTCTTATTTCTCTCACATTAGGGTTAGGTTGCACATATTATCTGAATATACACTTGCGCATACATTATTTGAAATGTTATGGTGACACATGCACAGATATCTATACACACACATGAACACACATTCTTGTCCTGTGTATTTCTCTGTAGACGCGGGAGGAGTGGCAATATGTGTTTCTCATTGCTTCACTTGTTCATTATGGTGGAGTTATCTTCTACGGTGAATATTTCTGTCCATTTCCTTCCATCCATCTCTGTCTAATTGTGCATATGTAATATTTATAGTTATTGATCAAAATAAATGTTGGTGTATTTTGTTGTGTGTGTGATATTTGTGGCACTTTGGATTAAAGGTTGAATCTCATGACAAAAATGTCTGGTTTAAAAAAGAAATTTGCATAAAGAAAATGTATGAAAATATTTTCACATTTTTTATTTGATTAAATTAAATATTTAATGTAATATTTAAATATTTTATCCTCATGTCATGTTTAATTTTATTCAAATTAATAATTGTATTAATGAATTATATATATATATATATATATATATATATATATATATATACGTATGTATGTATATACATTATATATATATATATATATATATATATATATATATCAAATTTATATATAATTCATTAATAAAATTGTTTAAATTATAGAATAAAAAATCATGAAAATCATCCTAAAAATAGACATTCAGACAATTTTGGGGTGGCAATTTTATGACTATTTTTGTGAGATTCATCCAAAAGCCCCTTCTGAATGAATCACTGTCCACATAAATCATAGTGATGATGTCACTGCCGATGCGTTTCAGGTATTTTTGCGTCGGGAGAGAAGCAGCCGTGGGCGGAGCCTGAGAACACGAGTGAGGAGAAATGTGGTATATTGGGAGAAGACGAGCTAGCGGATGAAACGGAAGAGCTGTACCGCTCAACGGCAGGTGGCGGCGGCTACGGAGCAACTATCCAATCAGGTGACCCCAATGGGGCGGGGACTGGAGGGGGCGGAGCCGGAGGAAGCTGGGCCTCAGACTGGGACAAAACAGAGGAATATGTCCAACCTGTCGGCACGAATAGCTTCCTATACGGAGGAGAGGAGGATAGGGGACTGACCGAATGATGTTCAGGGATTCTGGGCTCAGAGATTAAGAGGAAAGCTGGAAGAGGACGGGTGGGAAAACAAGGACTGAATATTCCTCCCGTGCAGAAACTGAGTGGGACGGAGGAAGTGGTTTTGACCCAAACTAAAAAAAAAACACAAAAAAAATCATAAATAACATCAAACCTGTCTAGTGATATCACATAGATTCAGCAGAAGTGTGTGTGAGAGTGTGTGTACGTGTCAGTTTGAGTGCATGTGGACGTTGACCAGGGTACGAAAGCCTAAAACCGACTGATCTACATGACCAATCAGACGTATGGATGTCAAGCGTGTCCATACTTTTGACTTCCCGGTCATGTATTTTAGCAAGTGATCATCAAGGTTTTGACAGTATTACTGTTATGAGATATTACTGCCATTCTGCCTAAATTGTGACAATCATGAAACTGTGTAAACGGTGATACTCACATATGAAATAGATGTTCAAATCCACATTCGCAGACCAACTAAAGTATAATTTCAATTAAAAACAAGATTTAGAGAATTGATCTCATGTGCCAATACTGTGAGGTGTGTTTAGTATTGGTCTCATGTAGACACATACACATTTAAAGGCTAGTGATATAAACTATTTGGATAAACTGTGTAGACATACTTTGTTTTTGATAGCTAATTCTCTTTAACGATTAATTTTTTGATCTTTAATTTGTATTTTTTTTTAATGTATTTAACCTGTAGCCATAGTAAAGTTGTATTAATTTATTCTATTGAAGGAATATTTAGCTTTCAATAAAAGTCCATCTCTATTTACAGTGTTTGTGGCACAATAACAATTAGCACTAATTAATTAACAAAATTATTTTCGGTGATAATTGACATTATCCCACAAATGTTGTCAATTGAGCTTTTTTATTGAGACAAAAACATTCCTTTAATTTTCTAATAGTTTAATTAAAACATCATATTCAGCCTTTACTTTTTTGTCCTAAGTCGGACAAAAACGATGCCAAGCGCTGACCGTTAGCGTGGAGGGCTTCCACTCAGCAACACGAACAACATGCTGTCGAAAGATTGCACATATAGCCGAGAGAGGGACCAGGAAATGGTAGTAGAGAAGATGAGATGATCCTGCAGGTTCGTTACAGTAGAACTGAAAAGAAATAACACAGTTTAACGGAAATTATCGGCACTTCCTCTCTTTCTCCTCAGCATGGCACTTGACATTTTCAATATACTCTTATTTACTCGCACATCAGCAAATTAAGGGGAAAGTTCACCCAAAAACTATTTATATCTTCTGTAGAAGAATATCTAGCACTTTGGATAAATGGGGTGTCTTCTGAAAACAAATGTTTTTGAAAAGAAAAAAAAAAAAACAGAACCTCAATTTTGCATCATTAAAATATTTTCTAAAAAAAATATATTGTTCATATATTTTTAATTTGATTCATTTATTCTATATATTTAAAAAAAAAATCATAATTTAAATCAGCGTAAATCAATTCCTACCATGCTGTATACATATCATTTTAATAATTTAATCAATGATTTGTATTCCTATATTTCATGTGTGTTTGTATAGTTTGTAAACCCCTTATGCGTATCGGAAATATCATTGCAATTATGATGAAAGTGAACGTTGATCTGAGCTGTCAAGCTCTAAACTTTTCATAAAACATCCTGAGACTTTGGTGTGCGAGTCATATGAACTGCTGTTATGATGCTTTATGGATCTTTCCAAGCCGGAGAGCTTCGGTCCTAATTCATTATAATTGCATGTATTCAAATGAGCGTCTTTTGTGCTCCACGTCCACGGAAGAAAGTTAATCGTTCAGTTTGGAACGACGTGAGGGTGAGCAAATGATGACACTATTTACATTTTTGGGTGAATTATTCCTTTAATATAAATCATGAAGCAGATCCCATAGAAATGAAGTGATATTTCTGTGGTTCTCTCTCTGAATAATTAAGATAATATAGTCACTTATGATGAAATCTCTCTGTAGAAGGACGTTCTTGTAACACATCACTGCGGTTTGTGTCTTTTCCTTTCTTTTTGTTTCTTGGGGTTTGTTTCCTACGTACTTGTTCTATGTTGTGAAATGTGAATGTATAAAAAGAACTTGTGATAAAGCAACTTGTACGATTAAACTTTATTATTGTGGTTATTATTATCATTGCTGCAGTTCAGACAGAGAGACTTACGGTAAAACTAAAACTACTGCTATATCGTTATTTGTTATGTAAAATTCTACATACATTATTCACTTATATTAAATAGTTATTAGATACTTAAAATAATATTTTTTTGTGAGTGTGTATATTTACAGTAGTAGGCCTATTCGGTGAGCTCTTGATCTGCATTTGGGATTCACATTTATAATATCTGGTGTATTATTATTATGGTGATAATGTTATGAAGGGATCAGTTTCTGCGATCCATAAATGGTGGTCAAACTAAAGATGCAGACGTCAGTGAGTAATGAAAACCACGGTTTCATTTATAAAAAATTTAATTTGAATACTTAGAATTATAAAAAGATACTACACAAGGAACAAGAATAAACCGTGTATAATCTATTGATGGGAAAAATGAGCAACCAGTGTTGCATAACCAGTAAACCCAATCAATCCTGCAGTGACCTCTGGTGGTTGAAACAAACAAGCCTGAATGTGATGCTGGACACCAGTTTGCCTTTTAGTGGAGAATCACTGAACTACAGTTGCATTGCAATAAAAGTTTATTGCTGCATACAGTTATAATTTTGATATACATATTCTATTAAACAAGCAGAAAATGCATTGCTTTTTAATAGTCTAAGCATGAACAAACAATTTGCAAATGCAAATACATCAAAGTCCCTTTCTAAAAGTGGGGCTCACTCTCCTGAGCATCTCCACGTATCTCAAAAGTTACAAATTTCATTAGCAATTTGATATTATAGTCGTAATTTTCATTATATTAAAGGGATGAAATGAAAATTCGCTCATGATTTATGCCGTTCAAGTGCGCTTCCACTGCGCTGCGTGCGTGCTGACGTTTACCTCAAGCCTGAACCCGAGTGACCGATGAAAGAAAAATATAGTGAAAAATAGTAGTTTAGTTTAAAATAATCACATTTTTCTCTCTCACACCTTTTATTTAGCTTCAGAAGACATTGATTCTTCAGCTTGGGTCGTTTGGATTACCGTAGTGTTCACTTTGTGTGGTTTCTGAGGAGTCGACGTTGGAGGTCCATGCATTGTATTTGTAAATGTAAATGATGAGTGAATTCGGAGAGAGTTTTCTTTTTAAATATAAACGATTAAACGGAGGCTATTATAACTTAATTTATTCATACATTAAATATTGAAGAAGACGTTGAGTAAAAATGAATATGAAATATATTGCATATATTTAGCAAAATGCTTCATTTTTCGAGCAACGGACACTGAATGGCTTTTCTCGGCTAAATATAACGTTACTTGACATTACGAGTTGTTTTATTGAGATCTTTTCATGCTTGAAAGAGATGACATTTCGGCAAGTTGTACTGTATCTTTCAACATACCTTCTGATGTTCATTCATGTTTATGCTATAACTAGTAAAGAGAGATGATCAGTTTCTCGTTGGGTTACTGGTAGGGTTGGATTAGCTACATGAACAAGATAAACATAACAAACAATTCTCTCTTTTTTAAAAGTGCGCGCACAACTTTTTTAAATGGCCGTGCAAGTTTGCCAAGTCAGTTTGGTGGTTCATAATGTTGTAATTATACCTAAATGTTTCACCGTTTGTGCAGTCCGTGGATGAAGAAATAGCGGCGTCTTCCTCATGCAGCTCCTACGATGCGTTCTCAAGATACTCCCACAAACTAAGCTTGTTTCCTCCACGGTTAAAACTTTTTTCCTCAGATGTGCAGCTGGCAGTTTCCTCCTAGATCAGTCAACTTGTCCAATAATCTCCAATTTGATCCAATTCAATGCATCGACGAAGACTTCAAACCTTTTGACTTTCTAGACTTTCAATCGAGCTAATAATAGAATTCACATTTTTGATTAAAGATCTTTACATTTTTGTCAGATCACATGATCACATCAGATTGTCAGAAGTGATATTTCTGTGGTTCTCTCTGAATTTTAAGATACTACATCACTGCCCTTTTCTTTCTTTTTGTTTCTTGAGTTTTTTTTCACGCATTTTTTGAAATGTGAATGTATATAAAAAATATGATAAAGCAACTTTTTATTTATTATTGTGATTTATTATTATCAGTGCAGTCTAAACACAGAGACTAAAAGGTCAAAATCCTGATCTCAATCTACAGCATACTAAAACTACTGCTTTATCATTATTTAAAATATAAATTAATTTCCATTTATTCATACATACATAAAATAATTTATATTAAATGGTTAATAGTTATTAGATACTTAAAATAATATATATTTGTTTGTGTGTTGGCCTATGTTTACAGTAGCTAGTAGTAGGTATTCAGGAGTTCTTAATCTGCATTTGGGGTTCACATTTATAATATCATTATCTGGTGTATTATTGTGATGTTAATGCATCAGAAGAGTTATGAAGGGATCAGTTTCTGCGATCCATAAATGATGGTCAAACTAAAGATGCAGACGTCAGCAAGTAGTCAGGAAAAAGCAATGTATCCCTCTCAGGTTTCACCAGAGAAAATAAACCACAGCCTAATTTATACACAATTTAATCTGAACATTAGAATTACAAAATATACTATACAAATGAATAAACTGTATAAACTCTGGCAAAACCAAATCAATCCTGCAGTGACCTCTGGTGGTTGAAACAAACAAGCCTGAATGTGATGCTGGACACCAGTTTGCCTTTTAGTGGAGAATCACTGAACTACAGTTGCAATAAAAGTTTATTGCGGCATGCAGTTAATACAGCTTTGGTCATTTTGATATACATCTTCAATTAAACAAACAGAAAATGCATTGCTTTTTAAGTTCTTACATAATGAAAACCCAACAACATACAAAACAACGTGCATGAATAAAAATATTTAACAAAAACACAATAACTAGCCTATAATTAAGATCTAACAATAAGGATCATGAAACAATGAAATAGTCCACTAAACAAGGGTCCAAATGCATTTGCATGACGCTGAATGAGGCTGAGAATGACTTGAAATATCATTGCTTATATATAATAGGCTAAATCTATTGTTAAACCATGTAATTATAAGCAAGCTCAGAAATAAGTACATTTGCTGATGATGCAATGCTCTTCAGCACCACTGATAAACTTTAATAGCACAAACTGTACAATCGATAACTTACTTCACCACGCAGATATTCACAATAACTGATTCTGTGTACTTATGTGTGAGTTGTTAAGGTGAATCAAGAATATGCTATGTTGTGTGAGTTTGATGCTTATTTATGCGTGATGCTAATAGTATTTACATTTATAGCCTTTAGATTTCCGTGGTTTCAATCCTTTAGCTTTATTGCACAAAACTAACTTTCTTTCTCCTCTTAATAGTCTACAATTGTATCGACCTCTATAGGCCTATTAATTCTCATAACTGCAAGAAAATGTCTAAAACTGTGAATGTGGATCTGTAACTGTAATCTTACTTGTTTGCTGTGTTAATTGTAGCTATATGCGTATTTGATTTAAGGTTTCGTTTCTGCTCAGAATGGAGTCAGATCTCTGAGTTTGAAGCGGATTGTCTGGGATCTTCTGAAACACGACACACTTTTGAGCTTTTGGACTGGTGGACTTTTCCAGGTTAAAAGTCACGTTTACTCTCCAGAGCATCTTCATGTATCCCCGCCGGCGCCAGGTGACACTTCTTTGTCTAACTTTTATTATTTCATAGGCTATTATTGTAACCTTAATCATATTGAATAGCCAACCCTCAAAAAGAAAATTCTCTAATTTTGCCGTCCCAAAAATAACGAGGAAACTCGCTCGAGAAGTAACGGTTCAAATGTGATTTCACGGCACTTCTCGCGCGAGTTTCTCAAGCGTAAACGTTGTGACAGCTACGGTTTATAGTCAAAATACTAGTTTAAAAGTTTAAATATTAATATTTTTCTCTCAAACACCTATCGTTTAGCTCCAGAAGACATTGATTAATCTCCAGCTGCGATCGTGTGGATTACTGTCGTGTTCTGTCTGGTTTTGGTCCCGTACGTATGGACATTATTATGTAACGTTACTCACGATGGATTGTTTTTCTAAAAATCTTCATGTTCATCTGAAGAAAGCAAGTCATACAACTGAGACAGTATGAGGGTGAGTAAATGATGTGAGAATTAAAAATTTGGGGTCGAGAAGCCTATCCCTGAATTCAATTAACTATAAAAATAAAAAAGGTATTTGTGACCTTTTTGTCTCACAATTCTAACCTTTTTCTCAGAATTGCGAGATATAAACTTACAATTCTGTCTTTACTCTCTCTCACAATTTCAAGTTTAAATCTCGCAATTCTGACTTCATTGCACCGAGAGTTATAAAGTCAAAATTTATATAAACTCGTAATTCTTTCTAAATGAAAAAAAAAGTCAGAATTGTGAGATAAAAAGATTAGCGATTTGACTATTGGTTAGCATTAATGTGATGCTCTTTCTTACAGGTTCCTTCATTCTTTCTCTTTGCTCATCTCTTTCTTATCCTGTTTTCCAGCCTGCAGTTCTTCATATGGACTTTCTTCTACTGCCACGGTCTCATAATCTTTATCTTTCTGAGGAAGCTGCTCATACCCTCCCTCTGATTTTCCTGCCGGTGTTTTTGAGTCGGTTGAACTTAAGGTTTGGTACACCTCGGCTTTCACACTCTTAAGAGCCTCGTACCCACCTTGACCTTCACTCTGACCTTGACTTTCTGCAGCTCCTAGTGTGTGGTACACCGCCTCCTCCTGCCTCTTTTTTAGGGCTTCATAACCCCCCTCGGCCTTGTCCTTATCCGTATTCTCGCCTAGTGTGTGGTAAACCGCCTGATCGGTGAGTTGGATTTGCTCATAGTCTCCATCTTTCTTCTTATCTTTACCCTGTGCGGTCGCCTGAACACTGGTTCCTCCATGTCTCCTGCGCTTTAGCGCGATCAGCACCACGATCAACACCCCGAGAACCATCAGAATCACAGCCACCATGATGGGCAGCACATTTACAGACTCTGACGGTGGTTGTGCTACGAGAAAGAGAGAAGATAAGTTTTCATGCAAGAAAAAATATGAGAAGTGTACAATCGTGAAGTGAAAGTGTCTGTATTTATACATCAGTACAGTCAACATTAAAATGCACGGAAAACGAAAGTGTTCATACAGCGCTGCATGCCTCTGTTTTGGTGTGAAACTTTTAAGTGTAGCAAACACTTTGAGAACCGTTTCTGCTGTTGATTACCACAGAAAATAATTTCTCATTAAATTAACCATAAAAAAAAATCATTTACTTGAAATAAAATTAATGTTAACTGGAACTAAAATTAAATGTTATTTTATTTCAACAAGTTGCAAAGCAACATTTCTAGCCAATTAAATAAAAACTACGGTAATAAAAATGTCAAAAACACTACAAAATTACTAAAACTTAAAAATATAAACCTAAAAATAGGTTTAAATTATTTGAACTTAATGAAATTAATTTTAATTATTATTCATTTAAAATATGAATAAAAATAAAAACTACAACAGAATTTTATTACACTAAACAATGGCTAATGAACAAGGCTTGTGTGTCTAAGCCTAAGGTGTGTGTGTGTGTGTTTAGGTACCTTTGTAGCTGTAAATGTTGCTGAAACGGGAGAAACCTTTCCCACACTCCATCCGGCAGCTGAACAGTCCTCCTTCCTCCACGGTAATAATGTGTGTATTTTCAGTTAGTCTTCGGCGTGCAAATGAGTCATTAAGAAGTGTGTGATACCAGCAGTAGGACGTGCAGTTAGAAGGACAGTCTCTGCAGAAACACTCCAGACTCGTAGGAGACGTTGAATCCACTTTAGGAGCAGGAGGCCCACCTGTACCACACACAAATATGACTTACAAAAGAATTGATTCAGTGGTCGTTCCTGTAACTCCGTTGGTAGGATAGTGACTTATCGTTAGCTAAGGTCATGGGTTAAATTCCCAGTGAACGTGTATCCTGATAAGTATAAAAGCATCTGACAAATGTAGATTCAGTGAGTAATACGTTAGACTAATTCGAACCGATAACGTGCAAGTCGTTCTGACTGAATCATTTAAAGAGTTGACTAATAAGAGTCATTTGTTCATGAATCGGACTATGCTGGTGTGTTTGCTTTTGCATGCAGACAGTAAAAACAACAAAAGAGAAAGATGTGATGGGTTGCTTTCTTAGTTTTATTTATTTTAGCTTACTTCATCTTACTTGCAAACAGTGAGTTATTATCATTATAAATAGATAATGTGTATACTTGTTTATAAATCTTGTGCTTAAATATATATTAACATGTGTCATGTTTTATTATTATCATTATTATTATTATATAGTACCACATGGCACTCTTATATAAATGCCATGGCACCATGTCCAAAATATCCTTAATAGTTCTAGTACTAGTAGTGGTTGTGTATAAAAGAAGGGATGAGGTGAGGCAGTTATTGTAATATTGTAATGTTTACCTATAACTTTTAACTCCTGCACTTCAGAATCTCCTTCCTGCCGGGCAGCTTCTGCACTGATGTGGCTGTACCTGTAGGTGGCGTGACATCTGTACTTTCCGGCATGATTTTGTGTGGCGTTGGTGATGATGTATGTGTCTTCTTTTGTGGTTATTAATGACTTATTATCCTTGTAGAATACAGCAGTTTCGGCTTTCCCTCCCCAGACTGCACACCTGAGAGCCACACTCTCCCCCAGCAGTGCAGGAACGGCTGGAGGCTCCAACATCACCTTGAGCTCTGAGACACACAGACACACAGGTCAGACATCCATCATCTACTGCTGCAAGAACCTGATGCTTCATTCAAAGTATGGTGTTACTGACATAAACTACAGGCTATTGGCTGTTTAAGAAAAAAGGTATTCAGGAAATGTCAGGCAAATGTTTAATTTGGAATTTTTTTAATTGAATCTATATTGATCAACTTGGTCTTTGTGATACAAATGAGTAAATAGTTGCCTTACAGTTGTAGTATAGAGCTATAAACCCTGATCTTGGAGAAGAGTTAGACTTTATATTGAGATCTGACTTTTATAGACTTTGGTGTTTTGGCAAGTCTGAGCACAGTTTGAGCTATTGATGAGATTCGCCCTGCAACTATAGAGATTTAGAAGAAATTTATTGACACACACACACACACACACACACACACACACACACACACACACACACACACACACACACACACACACACACACCTCTAAAAAGACATGAGCAATTTTGACTATTACATTCAGATTTAATTATTGTGAAAATAAGATTGTGGCCTTTGTATAGCTTGATTTTGATCTCTGTGAGCAATTAAGATAGTAAGTTATTTATTAATTTTTTTTAAGAACATGAGTTTCACCTTGACCAACAAGCTTCAAACTCAGTATACTCTTAACATAGCTGCCAACTTTTGAGTTTAGCTTGGAGTGAGATTTATGGAGCGGGGGGGATGTAAAAAAAACAACCTTGCATCACTTTAAGTGTAGGCTATTGTGGTTTTCAAAACATTTGGTAGCCTAAGTACACATACTTTTATTAAGTTTAGTGACAGCATGGTGCAATAATTGGCATAGGCTACTGCTTTTATTATTGCTTGATACAAATTTTACAATTTCAATTTAATTCTTGTGGTTTTATTGTGTTAATCTCACCTAATGCAGTGAACATAGACTACAGAGAGCCCTGTCAGCTGGTATTATTAAAGGTTTAAAAAATAACAACTCAAATGAATTATAATAAATATGTAATATAGTGCACATATTTAGCAAAATACTCATTTAAACTAATACAAAATATTATTATTATTATTATTATTTATTGTCATTGCAAGTACAACGAAATTACATCAGAGCAACAATCGACAGTGGTTTTCGTAACAGAAGACATGCAATCACTATGTGTCACAATAGAAGATTTTGAAAGATGTCTCAGAGTTTGTTTGTTCATACGATTATAGTCAGCGGAGTCTGGTGTTGTTTTGGACCCCATTGATTTTCATTGCATGGACATTTGACACAAAGAGTCACTATATGAAACTATATGAAACCGAGTAAATAATGACAGAATTAGTATTTTTGTATTTCCCTTTAACGAAACAGGAAACAGGAAAAGGAGGAAGGAGTCACCTGTCATTTTCAGCGTCACTGCATTGCTTCGTTGTCTACCGTTCTTGCACCAGAAAGTGGCTCTTTTTGTTTCGTTCAATTCTGCAAATATAACAGCCCTCTTCTTCATCTTATCAACAGAGGTTCCTAGTGTGAAGCCGCTCTCTCCCCGCAACATAAAACACTTCCAGCCATTCGGATCATCGTCCACCTGCAGGACCAGGTTTCTTCCAGCACCTTTGGTCATCACAGCGCCACCTATAGATGGAGAGAGCTGAGCGTGAGGCTCCAGCTCTGAGAGAGAGAGAGAGAGAGGATGAGAAACAGCAGGAGGAACAGATGATCGTGAGGGAACGTTTAGAGTTATTTAGGATGGTGTTCATACCTTCGACAGTGAGTGTGTAAGGATCGCTCTTCGATCCGCCCCGCTCACATTGGTACGTCCCGTTGTCTTTAGATGTCACTGCTGTAAGAAGCATTGAAGAATCCTGATGTGATTGTGGCTTTCCATTAATGAACCATTTTATCGTTCCATCCCCTCGTTTACAGATCAGAGTGATGTCATCTCCAACAAACACATCTGGGAACCTCGGCAGGAGAAACACTGAGAGAAAGAAAACAGACACGTCTTCTGTAACGCCAGGTTGTCTGACTACTTTACTATTGTAAAATATTATTGATTGATTTATTGATTGACAATAATTGTAAACCATGGTGATTTAGTTCTGCCTACTCACAAATATAATAATTGGAAAAGTTTGAAATGCACCGTAAACGGTGCAATTATTAATGAATGCATTTTTTAATTAATGCATTTATAAAGGCATAAATAATTGATGCACTTATTTATGCATTTATTTATTTAAAAAGTCATATACATTTTCATTCATATCAGATTTTTTAGAAAAAAAACCTTTTTTGTTGCTTTTTTAAAAATATCTTAATATTGCTTTTCACCATTTTCACCCTCTCTCTGACTTGAATAAAAAAACAGCAAAAAACCTGTTAATTTAATTAAAGGGCTTCAGGTATTCTGTCGGGTTCAGTCAAGTGTAGCTTTTGACTGTATAATCGATGTGAAATCTGCCATAAGTGATGAGGATCTTGTTAAAAATAAACTTGAGCTGCTGGTTTCTAACATTGGGATTCTTCAGGAGGATCTGCAGATCTTAGAAAATGATCTGATGCTCTTTTTGATCATGTAGGAGACAGACTCTTCAGTTCTCAGCGAGGAACCACGCCAGGAACTGCTTTGGACATTGGAGGTTCATTATAAATGAAAATGTGTGTATTTACCTGCTGGTTTTTCTCCCTTGTCCTCTCTTATGAGAGCCAACAACACTGTGACATAAAAAGATAAATCAGATTATTTCTGCACTAAGAAACTACATCTTTCATTTTAATTTGCAGCTTCATTGACATTGAATGAGACGGCCACACCCAGTCAGTTTTGGGTGAATCATGACTCAAGAGTCACTGGCCAGTTGCATTTTCAAAAAAGTAGTTTTGAAAGTAATTCTTGCATATCTTTCTAAATATCTTTGTAAAAATTTGTTTTTGGAAGTGTAATTGAAAATCTGTGTTACAAAATGATCATAGTGCAAACATCACCAAAAATGATGTTATTACATAATTAATTCTGTCAAGTTTGCATTGAAATTTAATTTAACGGATAATTTGATTGAACATTTATCATCATTTAATGCCAATATATTAACCAGACAAACACCCTTATCTGTTGCGTGAAAACTGTTGTTGACATTTCAACATTTTACTTGAAGAATTTGTCAAAACATGCCATTACACAGAATCAGACAATAAGATGCTGCATAAACTCTTGTGTTTTTACCTGACAGTGTCAGCAGAGACCTCATGTCCATCAGCCGAGCCGAGCCACGCTGTCCGTCTGTCAGAAAGAGAAATATGAGTGTCTGATGGACAGAAAGATGAGCCTTTTGTAGAAATTTGGGGAAGTGGAGAAAAAGTGGTTAATCAGCTTTATTGCACTAAAGCTCAGCTAAGTATGCATGTGTCTGCGCATGTTTCCATTGCTTTTGTTCAATCGGACAGTTTTTTTCTCCTTTGGTAATTAGAGCGGCTGCCACACCCTTTGGTCACACTTTTTTTAACAGCTCATTTTAGCCGTGTGTTTGTATTCAAGCATGCAGTGAGTGTTGCCCTCAATGTGAAATTTGGTTATTATCAGGCGTTGCTATTTACAGAACGTGCAAAGCCATGGTCGTGTAGATGGTCAGTGATCAAGAACAACTAGGCTCAGACTAAATATAAGCATGAAAGAAAGATGCATGACTCATGCATGATGCCATCCATCCATCCATCCATCTTCTTCCGCTTCATCCGGGGCCGGGTCGCGGGGGCAGCAGTCTAAGCAGAGATGCCCAGACTTCCCTCTCCCCGGACACTTCCTCCAGCTCTTCTGGGGGGACACCGAGGCGTTCCCAGGCCAGCCGGGAGACATAGTCTCTCCAGCGTGACCTAGGCCTTCCCCGGGGCCTCCGCCCAGTGGGACGTGCCCGGAACACCTCCCCAGGGAGGCGTCCAGGAGGCATCCTGAACAGATGCCCAAGCCACCTCAGCTGACCCCTCTCGATGTGGAGGAGCAGCGGCTCTACTCTGAGCTCCTCCCGAGTGACCGAGCTTCTCACCCTATCTCTAAGGGATCGCCCAGCCACCCTGCGGAGAAAGCTCATTTCGGCCGCCTGTATCCGGGATCTTGTCCTTTCGGTCATGACCCAAAGCTCATGACCATAGGTGAGAGTAGGAACGTAGATTGACCGGTAAATCGAGAGCTTTGCCTTACGGCTCAGCTCCTTCTTCACCACAACAGACCGGTACATCGACCGCATTGCTGCAGAAGCTGCACCGATCCGTCTGTCAATCTCCCGTTCCATCCTTCCCTCACTCGTGAACAAAACCCCAAGATACTTAAACTCCTCCACTTGAGGAAGGATTTCTCCACCAACCTGAAGTGGGCAAGCCACCCTTTTCCGACTGAGGACCATGGCCTCGGATTTGGAGGTGCTGATTTTCATCCCAGCCGCTTCACACTCGGCTGCAAACCCTCCCAGTGCATGCTGAAGGTCCTGGTGTGAAGGGGCCAACATGACAACATCATCCGCAAAGAGCAGAGACGAAATCACGTGGTCCCCAAACCTGACACCCCCCGGCCCCTGGCTGCGCCTAGAAATTCTGTCCATAAAAATTATGAACAGAACCGGCGACAAAGGGCAGCCCTGCCGGAGTCCAACATGCACTGGGAAGAAGTCTGACTTATTACCGGCAATGCGAACCAAGCTCCTGCTTCGGTCATATAGGGACCGGACAGCCCTTAGCAAAGGACCCCGGACCCCATACTCCCGGAGCACCCTCCACAGGCCGCCTCGGGGGACACAGTCGAATGCCTTCTCCAAATCCACAAAACACATGTGGACTGGTTGGGCAAACTCCCATGAACCCTCCAGCACCCTGTAGAGAGTATAGAGCTGGTCCAGTGTTCCACGGCCCGGACGAAAACCACACTGTTCCTCCTGAATCCGAGGTTCCACTATCGGCCGTATTCTCCTCTCCAGTACCCTGGCATAGACTTTCCCAGGGAGGCTGAGAAGTGTGATCCCCCTGTAGTTGGAACACACCCTCCGGTCCCCCTTCTTAAAAAGGGGAACCACCACCCCGGTCTGCCATCCCAGTGGCACTGTCCCCGACTGCCACGCGATGCTGCAGAGGCGTGTCAACCAAGACAGCCCCACAACATCCAGAGACTTGAGGTATTCAGGGCGGATCTCATCCACCCCCGGTGCCTTGCCACCGAGGAGTTTCTTGACTACCTCGGTGACCTCAGCAAGGGTGATGGACGAGTCCACCTCTGAGCCCTCAGCCTCTGCTTCCTCAATGGAAGACGTGACGGTGGGATTGAGGAGATCCTCGAAGTATTCCTTCCACCGTCCGACGACATCCCCAGTTGAGGTCAACAGCCGCCCACCCCTACTGTAAACAGCATTGGTGGGGGACTGTTTCCCCCCCCTGAGGCGCCGGACAGTTTGCCAGAATCTCTTCGTGGCCAGCCGATAGTCCTTCTCCATGGCCTCACCGAACTCCTCCCAGGCCCGAGTTTTTGCCTCCACTACCACCCGGGCCGCAGTCCGCTTGGCCTGCCGGTACCTGTCAGCTGCCTCCGGAGTCCCACAAGCCAGCCAGGCCCGATAGGACTCCTTCTTCAGCTTGACGGCATCCTTTACTTCCGGTGTCCACCACCGGGTTCGGGGATTGCCGCCTCGACAGGCACCGGAGACCTTACGGCCACAGCTCCGAGCGGCCGCTTCAACAATGGAGGTGGAGAACATGGTCCACTCAGACTCAATATCTCCAGCCTCCCTCGGGATCTGGTCGTAGCTCTGCCGGAGGTGAGAGTTGAAGATCTCTCTGACAGGAGATTCGGCCAAACGTTCCCAGCATACCCTTACAGTACGCTTGGGTCTGCCGAGTCTGTCCAGCCTCCTCCCCCGCCATCGGATCCAACTCTTCACCCGAGTGTCCAAGACATACGGCCGCAGGTCAGATGAAACGACCACAAAGTCGATCATCGACCTACGACCTAGGGTGTCCTGGTGCCACGTGCACTGGTGGACACCCTTATGCCTGAACATGGTGTTCGTTATGGACAAACTGTAACTAGCACAGAAGTCCAATAACTGAACACCACTCGGGTTCAGGTCGGGGGGGCCGTTCCTCCCAATCACGCCCCTCCAGGTGTCGCTGTCGTTGCCCACGTGAGCGTTGAAGTCCCCCAGTAGAACGACGGAGTCCCCAGTCGGAGCACTTTCCAGCACTCCTCCTAGAGACCCCAAGAAGGCCGGGTACTCTGCACTGCCGTTTGGCCCGTAGGCACACACGACAGTGAGAGACCTATCCCCGACCCGAAGGCGCAGGGAAACCACCCTCTCGTTCACCGGGGTAAACTCCAACACATGGCGGCTGAGCTGGGGGGCATGATGCATACATTTTATTTATCAATTTATGGTATTAAGTTTTCAGATAAATATATTTTTTTCTAATTAAGATAAATACTTTGTCTAATTAGTCTATAGACCGTAATACAACTATTAACTTAAAAGTGTGCATTCATTTTAAGTGCATTCAAATTTGATCGCTTCTATCAACAATTCTGTTTCTGCCCACGGAGAATATTTATAAAAATTGTAAAATATTATTTTATATCAATGTCAATTTTTTTTACATCAAAGTTAAAAATAATATGAATCTGCTTTCTTGTCTTATTTAGCATTTTTATACATTTTTGCATTCAGATGTTCATGTTTAAAGCTATAAGCAATAGTAAGGTTTATTAACTGGTTCATTGTTTACTTCATAACTTCTAATGTATATTCAAATATTTTCAACTCATTCATGTACAGTAATTTTATGAGAGAAGCGATGCATGCCCCCCTTCCCCAGAAGTCAGCACAAACATCTATGCTGACCTGTTGAATCATTTTTAGTCCGTGAAAGTATAAAATACTTGAACTGCTTGCTAGTTAACCTGAAGTGACCCGGGTTATTTTAGTCTTGATCTCTGCACAGAGCATCATCGCCACACTTATCCACCCTCTGATGTTTAGTGAGCGCTGTTTTTTTTATTGTAAAGTGCAGAGGCTCTGCAATTTTTTTGTATTTACTTAAAGTGTGCAGTAGTGGATAAAAGCAAATAAATGTTGTAAAACGAATGTTCAGTGAATCATTCAGATGCATCTGGGTACGATGCAATGTGTGGTCTTGATTTTGATTTCAATATGATTCAAATTTGTAATTCATTTATGTCAGGAGGTCCAACAGGTCAGGAGTGACAGCAAAGAGGACATCTGACAACAGATCTCAAAGCCAGTGAGTAAGTTTGAGAAAAAGCTCCACACTTCACACTCAGCAATGTGACAAACAAATGTGAAAAGAACATAGATGGAATTATAGTGCAAAAGAGATTACAAATTTTTAAGTCACATGCACTACTTTAGTGACAGGGAATTCATTTATTATTTAATATCTTCACAAAGCGTCTTTATACTTCTGAGACTCAAGCTTTCATAGTCATTTCTATTCTGTTCTATTCTTTATTTAATTTGCTCAAGATGTGTTCCTAATTCTTTGTTCCATTTGTGCAAGAGGAACTTGTTTTTCTGTGTATGTGTGTGTGTGTGCGTACGTGCGCGCGCGTTACCTTCCTGTGCATTTCCCAGAATACCCAATGATGGTGTTATTTATGACCAGAATCATACCGATTGGTCAGCACTTTTTTACTTTTTTTTTTTTTTTTACTTGAGATTAAATAGATTTATTTTGCAATCAACAAGTGTATATTAAATAGGTTGGTTGAATTTGGTACAGTTCACAATGCACACTCAACAATGTTTTTTAGACACACATAGTAACATTTACACATGTAGAGAAAGCTGTTCAGGAATGAACTGATGATGCTTTTGGTAAAATAAGGGACAAAATGTGAGTCATTTTGGCCACATATGAATTTATACCAGCACTTTCTATGAAACCAGCATAATTATGCATTAACAGTGCCCTATTATACACATACAATGTTTTCATAAATAATTGTAACCGTTATAATCTATTAATCTTAATTATATTTATGCATCTAGTAGAAACTTTGTGACTTGCAAAGCAATTTGTCACAGATCTATTATTATCTATTCACATAACACAATGTTTCAGTAACACATCTGATTAAAATGTATTCATGCACTGTGAAAAAAAAAGCGTTTGCACTTGACGTAACTTCATTTTAATAAAGAACTGAGCTGTTTAAATAATTCAATATGAGTAGCTTTATAATTCATTATATACAGTACGGATGCTTCAAAGATGGTGTTGCTATATTGATTATCAGTATGATCTTTTGAGTGGGACAGAATATCATATTTATGCCAGATGGTGAAATCTAGAGGCAGTAAACTCTGACCTGTGCCCTTTAATAGTTGTGTTGGGAAAGAGAGATTTCGATGCCTGTGGTAAAGTAGCGGTGACTTGGTTTTGCAGAGTAAGCCGTGTTCCTGGAACAACAATCCTGTCGAAAGAAAGAAAAGCTCTAACCATAAGACTACACTAGACCACTGGAGGGCCTAACCTAATAATGCTGGTTGTCGTACAGGAAATGTTGTTCCAGAACCTTTCCCGCCGGAACACGCCCCCCCTCAGCCGGACTGAGTGGCAGAAGAGCTGCTGCGTGGCTGGAGTTAATAGGGGAAACTGCGAAAACGCGAGTAAAACAAACTATTATCAGTTTAAACTAAAAGTTGGACTCGATATAATGTTCCTTACAACTTAACAAAGATCCAGTGATCCATGGATATTGACATGCAGCCAGGAATCGTGTTTCCTGACATTTATATGTGCCTGATTTCGACGCCGGGGAAATAAATTAAGAAAATTTGCCTGTAAACGTTTTATATTAATATAGATAGGTCTAAATCCGAGTGATCACTTACATTAATGTTATACTGTATATCATCATATCGTCCAGCCCTAAAACTTGTATAGTTTTTTTGTCAGTGTTTATTTAAAAACATCCAATCATGCAGAATATAGTCTGTTCTGTAGCTTTTTGCAGTCTGTAAAAATATACATTACCTCTGATTTCTGGTCAAATCTAGTTGTACAGTCAATCGCAAAGCTCCGTTTTAGATGTGTTTTGTGTGTTTTTCACGGCATTCAAGCTGAAAACAAATGCTGCCGCTCAGTCTTTTTGCCACTTGTGGGCGTGACCGCATTCACTCCGGCCGATGGTGACGTCATGCGCATACCCTCTATAAGAATGTTGACCCAGGCAACATCACTTTTATTTTATTTCTAAAGATAATACAGTTTTTAATGACTATTTTCCATGATCTCTTTGACCCTTAGAATCGAGCGAGCTGTTTGTTGTTGTTGTTGTTTGTGTTGCTGCACTTTGCTAGTATATGTTAGTGATTATTTAAAGGCTGTGTGTTTGCTGTCAGTTAAGTGTAGTTTTTAATTGTTCATTTTTACATTATTTTATTTTATTTAGACAGAACTGAAAGTCAGTTGAGACATGTCTCATTCCAAAACTGAAAGCGTTTTTTTTTAAATGTTGCTTTTTACAGATTCAGGGTTCCCGCGGATCCTTAAAACGTCTTAAATTAGATTTTTTAAATATAAGGCCATAAAAAGTCTTATTTTTACTTATGAAAGGTTTTAAATTTTAGATGACACTTCGACTTAGACATATCTAAATGTTTTCCAAATTAAAACTATCTAATTAGCGTAGTATTATTTTTTATTATTCTATCTTTGTGAATTTGCTTGTTCACGTGACAATTCGCATCACATTCGCGGCAGAATAACGTCTGTCTCCTGCACGCGAGAGAGGAGAGAAGAAGAAAGTTGGCAATGTCAGTTCCGTCGTAAGTTCATTCTTTATGTCCTTAGGGGTGTGCGATGTGTATTGTCTATAATGATATTGTAATCATTGTTTTAACGATGTATGAGGCACTGCGAGCTGACATCGCATTTGTCTCTCGTGCTTTCACTGCGTGATGTGTCAGTGCAGTTGTAGGCCTATGTCCCCAAATTAGTTTTTGTCTTATATTTATATCATATTCTGTTCTTATATTAGAATATCACATCAGTAAGAGTGCCGTTTTCCCGTGCACAAGTGTGATATATAATTGTTATACAATAGTTACATTAAAAATAAATGAACATGAGTTACTTTTTAGACACCATATTGTCAATATTGTTTGTTTTCCCTTTATTTCGCCGACTAGAATTTCAAAATGAAACCGTAGCAGAGTCTCAATGCAACAGACAGCGATGATTTCTTGACTGAAACCCACGTTTTGAACGAGTCATTTTAACGATTCAATGAACAATCACTTGTTTATTTCCCGAATGAATCAGCCGTTTGAACAAATCGGTTGAATGAATGAATCCCTCAACTCGCTTACGGTATTAGGACAGTGACTTGCCGCCGCCTACTGGCGGTTTTAGTTTCATATTTAAAGTACCCTTTAATTAAAACGTTAAAATTAGAAATTATTTCATATTTAAATATTGAATATTGATTTAAAAAAACTCTCATAGCTTTATTTATGCAATTGTAAATGGAGTGTATTATATATTAATGCCACTTCTGATGCCGCTTCTGTGTCACCTCTGCACTGCAAAGATGGATTTTGATTGAATGATTTAATTTGACTGGTAACGGTGGTGCTGTATAATTATTGTGTAATTAAGTATTATTGTATAAATAAGTATAATTACTGTACAATTTAATTTGAATAATTTGAATGTTAGTAGGCTATTTGACATGAAAGGTGATGCATAACTCTAAATAAGTTTAGAAAAAATGTCCACATATAGGTGAAAATGCCCCTGGAAATCAATTTAAGGTGGCAAATATTGCACATTAATTAATCATTTCTGGCACTACTGTGAACTGACCACTGCATAGAATATGAAAAATATGAATATCTTCGTGAGTCTGCTGTCAACAACAGGCCTAAACCAGCCAATGCACCAGCACAAAAACACAATCAGTAAAATATCATCTAATTATTATCAACAAAACGTTTAAAATATCGAGATATATTTTTGTCAATATTGCACACCCCTAATGTACGGTATTAATTTTGATTTCTTCAGGTCTTAAAAAGGTCTTAAAAAGCCTTAAATTTGACTTTAAAAAGTGTGCAGGAACCCTGAGATTATCAGCTTTATAATAAAAATTCTGTGAATGACTAATATCTAATGAATGAGTGATATAGTTCATTACGGTCTGAGGGTCAGTGATGTGGCTTAAGACGTGTTGGGGATTTTGAGGTTATTTGCATTTGTCTCTTGGAGGAACAGAGGACAAGTCTTCTCTGAAAGTCATCATATGCTTAATCATTCCAGTAGTTTGATTTGAAACTTTAAAATGCTTAGAATAGAAATTGAAGTAGGGATTTTGTTTTTACTGACCAGTAGGCTTAATTACTGGTATTTACTATATTAAGTATCACTATTACTATTGCTTATCGTTAGAGTTCGTGATGTGATGTCCATCGTCCTGCAGCGTCTGTGCTCCAGACATGAGTAATTCCACAAATCATGTGTCTTCTTGAGGTATTAGTTATGATGTTATGCCTGTTGGACATTAAAATAGGTGACTTGCATTAAATCCCACAGATTTACTTTGAATCAAGCATCAAGGCGCAGTGAGTTTTGTAAGTAACCTCTTACATGTTCTTTAGAAATGAAAAAATAAAGTTTATTAATTGGACGACCAGATAAGTGCAATGCAGCTTTGAGAATTAATTGAATAAATGATGTATCCTTATGGATAATGTGTTTAATTCATGCTCAAGATGTTGCTGTTTTAGTAGCATAGCATGCTAATCAAGCAAAACATTGACTGCAAAGTAGAGCAGTATATACGTGTTTTCAGCTCTTCTGCCTTTGTCTAGAAAATCAAATTCATGTCATTAGTTTAAAGACCACATTTGATCATCTCTGAAGATGTCAATTCTAAACTAGTATGTGAAGTGTTTTATCGGCTTCGTCGCGGTTCTAATTTAAGGGCGCTAAGCTTTGATGTTATAGTAAGGTCAGAAAACAGGACAGTGTTGGGGAGCAACACACAGCCTAACGCTGGCTACAAACAGGCCACGATCAGTCCGTTTTGAAGGGGTTGACTGAAGAAAAACATGTATTAGTGATTAGGACTGTTAGCGTGTGACTCCCAACACTGTGTCAGACCTACTTACACACGCCTGAAAATAGAGATGTACTGAGAAAACCACGCTGGAGGACTGCATAAACATGAGAACTCGCTAGTAATGACTAGAACACCACTGCCTCAATTCACCAGAACTATACATGTCCAGAGAGAGATAGATAGATAGATAGATAGATAGATAGATAGATAGATAGATAGATAGATAGTTGGGTAGACAAAGATAAGCAGGTTTAAAGGATAATTTTTAAAAATCAAATCTTTATTTTAGATCTGTGAGCTACATATATGCTGGATTAAAGATGCAGACATATTTTAAAGTATTCTATTAATTGATGATCAAATTTGTACATGAAAACAGTTGAGTGGGAAGCAGCGTTTTGGAAAGATGTTTACAATTTCAGATTATTTGCATGTGCATATCTGACACTAGTGCAACAGTCGGGTTCTGGAACTAAAAACTCAAGTCATTATCTCCATAAGGAAATTGATTTATGTATTGTTCAGAATCAATTTCCTTATGGAGATAATGAATGAAACTTACTGTATAAACCTTTAAAACCAGACCTGCTGTGAGCTACGATTAATCGATATTTGCTTGGATGATACCATCCTGCATTATTTCAGCTTTTTTTTTTTTAAATAATTGTGTTTAACAGTGGAATTCCTGGTAAAAAAAACAACAACTACATTACCCATGATGCTGGACAGAAAATTACACCAATCACCGAGAGTTGAAAAAAGCAACACACTCCAAAATATCTCTGTAGCTCCACCCACTCTCATGAATGATGTAATCAAGTTGATCTCCCGGCCTACACTTTCAAAATATTATATGCATATTTTGCAATAAACTTGAAATATTTTGTTTTACATATAATCAACAATTGTAAATGAGTAGTTTTGTATTTCTCCATTGTTTTTAATTTGATTATGCTGTTCGCAATGCTTCACGGGATTGTAGTTCTTTTCCCTCACAATGCTTCATGGGATTGTAGTTTTTTTTTACTTCACAATGCTTCATGGGATTGTAGTTCTTTCCCCTCACAATGCTTCATGGGATTGTAGTTCTTTCCCTCAATAAAGCCTTGTACCTTTTGTTTTTTTTGTTCGATTTTCAAATACTTTTTTGCTTCAAATCAAAGTTTGTAGTGTTGTTTGTTGTGATTCACCTTGTTGCTGATTGGCTTGGTTCATGGCTTTTAACGCTTTAACAAAGACTATTTAAAAAAAAAATTAATGAAAAAAAATACTTCCAGGACCAGCGTCGCTGAAAAAGGGGGCACTGTTGCACTATAGTGGGTGGTTGCCAGGGTGTTGCTATGTGGTTGACAGGTGATTGTTAACTGTCTCGTATGAAAACTATCTGTGGTCTTATGGCCTGTAGACGTGGTTTGGGTCCCTCTTCAATGTGCATCTTTTTTCATCCTTTTTTCATCTTTTTTTATGGTCCAGCAGGTGAAAACAGTGTGTCTGATCAGTGCAACCAGTATAGTCAAGTTCCTAAACGAATAACTCGTATGAAGCAGTGCTTTGCAGTGAATTAAAAACATACGGTGCAACCAGTTATATCAAAATGATTCCTGAATAAATGCGTCTTTTGAAACAGCACAAATTCTTCTTCCCTGGAGCAGTGTTAACTAAACTAAAACTTTTGGTTATTTAAATAAATCTGAAATAAAACTAAATGAAAAACTTAAGCTTAAAAAACTTGTCTTGGCGAGCATCACATCTCTGAGCACTAGTACTAGTGAAGCTCAACTAAAAGTAAATGCCACTAATAAGAAAGACTTGCCAAACAGGCCTGATTTAGAAGTGGAGAAAGTGCAAGACAGGCTTTTCTAAAGCATGTGATGTATTATTTGAACTGTCTGGTTTCTTCATTTGTTCTGTCTATCTGATGAAAGCCAGTCGTTCTGTCTAACTGCTTTGTGTTTTAGGTTTTTGGAGTGCGAGACTTTGGGTGAGAGACGGCGACTGATCTCAGCATGACGAGGACAGGTGAGGATTTCTCTAATTCACCGCATGAACACACGCAGTCAGGCTAATTTCTCCTTTCATTTTTCAGTCCATGACCCACTTATGCTCAAGAGTGTGTGTGAGTGTCACAGTATGTTTTTAGCTCAGATAAAAGACTCACACATATGCATGATGCATACATGTCTTGCATTATACATGTGAAACTGTATGTTTTCCTGCGTGGGTTTCAGTGGTTTCCGAGTGTAACAGATGACTTCTTCCCACAAAGCCACAGAAGATCCGGATGAAACCCAAGCCTCAGATGCGAGCCAGTTTGATCTAGCATCCGAGGGGCCGTGTGTGTGTGTGTGTGTGGAGAGCGAGGCTGGAGGGAGGAGTGTTTGAGTGCATGACAGCGGGATGAGAGAGATCTCAGAAGAGAGATTGTTCCAGTGCTGGAGGTGATCCTGCGTGGACGCAACGCCTGGATTTGCACGTTTATTGGCGTTTTTATGGCTGTTTGCTCTGGTTGTGTCTCTCGGGACCCTGTTCTGACCACATCTCTGGAGCAAAGCGGCTCTTCTGTGCTGGAATGAGGAAGCTCAGGCTGGACATTGAGGTATGAATTCCCACTTGGATAGTGCATCCGTTATAATGCTTAGAGAGAGCAGATATAATAGTGTTTACAGGAAAAACTATTCCATGCATGATGCATGTGACTCCCGGGATGCTTAATAGAGGACTTTTGGGAAAGTGTTGCTTTGCGTACATACAGTTGTGCTGGTGTGCTTTGGCAGAACTGTGAACTGCAGTAGTTGCATATGCAGCACTTTTGACTTCAGTGTGTGTTTTGCTCTAAATTGCGCTGATAGTGTGTGGGTGATTATGTGTGTGTGTGCTGTTTTCCTGGTGTGAGAGGCCTGCTGAGAGCAAAGGTAGGTCACTGTACGCAGAGAGCATAATTATGCACTCAAACACTTATCTGGGAAATCTGTATAGCGAGAGAATCCGTGTGTGTTTAAACAGTCTAAGCTCAATCAGCTGTTCGATTTATCTGTGGTTTAAATGTGATCTTGAGCTGTGTATGAAGTGCATTCTTGCTGTGTACATGAATTATGTTCATGCTTTAAAAAAAAAGAATAAAAAAGCAGTGACTGTCAACATCCAAAAAGCACCAATTAAGTAGTTCATGGCTACTTTGCTATGTTCCAAGAAGTCATATGATAGGGTTGTGTGAGGAACAAACCCGAATGTAAGTGTTTGTTCAGTAATAATCTTTCAGCTCTCGTCTCTCTCTCTCTCTGGTCTGGTTCTCTCGCAAAGCATCATGACTTCAGAAGTCAAATGGAAGTTGTATGATAAGATCATCCCTCTTTGTCATGTGGTCATAAAACAGCACATCTATCTATCTGTCTGTCTATCTGTTCATTCTATCTATCGTTCATTCGTTCTTTCTATCTAGCTATCGTTCGTTAGTTAGTTTGTTCAATCTATCGTTCATTCTATCTATCTATCTATCTTTTGTTTGTTCTATCGTTTGTTTGTTCTATCGTTTGCTCATTCGCTCTATCGTTTGTTTGTTCGTTCTATTGTTTGTTTGTTCGTTCTTTCTATCGTTCGATTGTTCGTTTGTTTGTTCTATCTATCAATTTGTTCGTTCCGTCTATCTTTCGTTCGTTTGTTCTATCAATTGTTTGTTCGTTCTATTATCTGTTCGTTCTAACTTTCGTTCGTTTGATCTTTCTATCGTTCGTTTGTTATATTGTTCATTTTTTATCTATCGTTTGTTCATTCTATCGTTTGTTCTATCTATCGTTTGTTCATCCCATCCATCTATCTATCTATCTATCTATCTATCTATCTATCTATCTATCTATCTATCTATCTATCTATCTATCTATCTATCTATCTATCTATCGTTCATTCGTTCCTTCTATCTATCTATTGTTCGTTTGTTAGTTAGTTTGTTCAATCTATCGTTCGTTCAATCTATCGTTCGTTCAATCTATCGTTCATTCAATCTATCATTCATTCTATCTATCTATCGTTTGTTTGTTCTATCGTTTGTTTTTTCTTACGTTTGTTCATTCGCTCTATCATTTGTTTGTTCGTTCTATCGTTTATTTGTTCATTCTATCGTTTGTTTGTTCTATTTTTTGTTTGTTCGTTCTTTCTATCGTTCGATCGTTTGTTCTATCAATTGTTTGTCCGTTCTATCGTTTGTTCATTCATTCTATCGTTTGTTTGTTCGTTTTTCGTTCGTTTGATCTTTCTATCGTTCGTTTGTTCTATTGTTAATTTTTTATCTATCGTTTGTTCATTCTATCGTTTGTTCTATCTATCGTTTGTTCATTCCTCTATCGTTCGTTCGTGTGTTTTGTCTGTTGTTTGTTCGTTCTATCGTTTGTTCATTCGTTCTATCGTTTGTTTGTTCGTTCTATCGTTTGTTTGTTCGTTCTATCGTTTGTTCGTTCTATCTATCGTTCATTCGTTTGTTCTATCGTTCTTTCGTTCGTTTGTTGGTCGTTTGTTTTATCTATCGTTCGTTAGTTCATTCATTCTATCTATCGTTCGTACTATCGTTCGTTCTATCTAGTTCCTCTTCATCTTCTTGATATTCTTGACCTGTGTTGCAGGGATGTTTGTGCTTTCTGTATGAGAGCTGCATCATCAGTCTGTGACATTAAGGTGTGGAGTGGACAGATTGTTGTGTTTTAGTAAAGTTTCTCTTGTTTTCTCTCCAGCTTTTACACTCTTTTTTTGCGTTCTGTCTCTCCTCGTCCCAGTTTTCTCTCGTACTCCTCCTCTCTTCTAGAGCGCTGACCTCCAGAATGTTGTTGAACGAGGTCACGGCTGTGGGTTTCCTCTTCGTTTGCTTCTGCTCATTATTTGGGCTGTTCACATGTGATTTCCTGTGTTAACATTACTCTGTGTTATCCTGTACCAGTTTAACACTGGTCAAACATTAATCTGGGTTAGTAATTAATTGCCAGTTTTGAGGTTTTACACTGTAGGTTTATAATCCCTGACTTAATATTACTATTATTATTTTATTATTTAGGATGTTTAAACATTGATTGAACAATTAATATATAACAAGCATGCTATAGTAGTTTTAAATCAAATTGTAAATTCATATACATTTTGGCATGTAAATCCACTCTAGTTATCTTTAGTTCTCTAAAATGTATTACAAAAAATAGAAGGAAATGTGTAAACCGTTGTATTACAAAAAATAGGAGGAGGAGTGCAAACCGTTATTTTGAACTGTTTTATGTTGCTGAAACTAAACAGTGCATACATATTTTATGTCATAAGCAATTATTCAGTAAGCATTAATGGTTTATGGTTGTGTGTTGCTTGAATACTCTTTACTATCTGATTCACATGTACTAGTGTGGTTTTTGTAGGACAACATGGTGTGTTAATTTTAGCAACACTGGTCTCTTTAGTGCCTTTCTGTTCAGGTTGATAAGTACTGTAACATGCACCTGTATTTTTCTGAAATGCATCTGGATTGTTTTGACAAATTTAAAGTCTTACTTTGGTTATAGCGGCAGGATATGTTTTACACTGAATTACTATGCGTAAGATGATGGTTGATAATGATTCTGCAAAGTCACATAGCTGTGTAAAGGGCTGTTCCTGAATGTGACGTGGTTTATATATGGCTTAACAGACAGTTGCTTTAACTTTGCTTTAAGTTATCCGACTTATGATTTATGCATTTAAATGAAAATGGAATAAGTGGAAATATAAACTCCTTGTTTAGTTCTGTTTACCTCAGAGGTCTTTCTTTGCTATGTAAATTAGGATATAGTATTCATATTCAAAAGTTTGAGGTCGGTAAGTTTTCTTTTGAAGAAGAAATTAATACTTTTATTCAGCAAGGATGCATTAAATTGATCAAAAGTGACAGTACAGACATTTATAAAATTAAAAAAACATTTTTACCTATTATTAATGCTGTTCTTTTGAACTTTCTATTCAGCAAAGAATCCTGAAAACAAATGTATTTCCACAAAAAAAAAAAGGTTTCCACAAAGATATGAAGCAGCACAACTGTTTTCAACATTGATAATAATAATAAATGTTTCTTGAGCAGCAAATCAGCATTTGGATCATGTGACACTGAAGACTGGAGTAAAGATGCTGAAAATTCAGCTTTGATCACAGGAATAAATTACATTTTACAATATAATCACATAGAAAACAGTTATTTTTAAATTGAAATAACATTTCACAATATTTCTGTTTTTACTGTAGATCAAGTAAATACAGTCTTGGTTAGCAGAAGAGACTTCTTTCAAACTTTTGAATGGAAGCATATTATTAAGCTGTGGCCTGTATTTGAATGTATTGGCTTAAACCTTTGAGCAGTTATTCACAACAAATTTCACAAAAACTCTTATGATCTTCAGGCCTCCCACGTTACACTTCTATCACCTGCAAACAAGTGCACAGAGGAGGGAGCGCCTCTCATTTCACTTATTCATGATCCCTGGGGTTTTAAAACATCATTGCATCATGAACACTAGCAGTTCCTTATAGAAACAGAAAGTGGTTTTGTGCTTTTCTCAATGACACAGTCTCCCTCAGAGCTCCAGGGAAAGAGCGCAGAAAAAACACCAACACTCGGTTTAATTGTCCGTTATCTGCGCTGTCATTCTTTTCTAATAGAGCGATGGCCGGTGAGAGACACAAAGAGCGTGAGCGAGAGGAATGGACCAATGCCGGACCTGGTTGCTCCACTTCTTTTTAACGGGTTATAAAAGTGGGACAGCCTGTTCCATGGCAGTTCTCCAATTAAAGTTTCTGGGGACCGATTCACTGGAAATATATCTATATTCACCCTGTCCTACATAGGAGGGGGTAGTGCGCTATGTATGTGAGAGAATGAAGTACAATACGATAGGTGGTGTGTGTAAAAGGGTTTCTTCTTTGAAAAAGTGAGCGAGCTGAATGGACACTCGGACGTAATGGATTATGTGCAGAAATGCGAGTGGAAAAGCCTTGTAGGTGCTGTATTTAGTTATTTATGTGACCCAATACTGGTTTTGTTGGACTACTAACTAAATTGCATTTGTTTCTCTGTGATATAGTACTGTTTTACAGGCCTTGTCTCGTGTCCGGTGTCCTGACAGACTGGTTTCTGCAGTCTTTTTGCTGTTTTCATGACCTGGTCTCGTATCACCGCTCTTCCCACTTTGTCCTTGGGCTGCTGGTTTCTGTGTGGCGCCTGCATTACTCTCTCTGAATCGTCTCTAGAGAGTGAAATGAGGCCAGTGCTCTATTTTTCCCCACCTGCCCCAGTCAACTGCCAATTATACAGCAGAGAGCTAATCAGCCGAGGGAGAAACACTTCTCTGCATTCTCATTGGTCCTGTTTTATTAGCTGGTTAATATGATGGGATTCATGCATGGATGCATGTATAATTCTTAAGGCACGTTCAAACCAAGGACGATAACGGTAAAAATATAGTTCTATAAAATCGTTCTAAATGTAAAAGAGTCGTTGGAATCACTTTCAGCACTATTTTTTTCCAGCTGATGACCAATAAAAACATTGACAACCAATCGGAATCCATTTTGTTTTAAAGGGCATTTAAAGCGACAGATGGCATAAACTGCAGTGCATGCTTAGAATAATCAAAGTGTCCCAAACTTTTGAACGGCAGTATACATACATATATGCATATATCCATACATACATTGATACATATATACAGTCAGGGCTCGAATTTCGCCGCGGGATTGCGGGTATTGCGCATAATTCTAATCATTCCCGCAGGTCTCCCATTTATAATGCGGGAAGTTCCCGCAATCGTAATCCACACAGATTATAAAATCAAATCATTCTTTTAACAACTCTCTGCCAGACGCAATTTCACAAACAGCGTGAGTGTTCAGCGGTGCCGCGTCTTCTATCTCTTCTCTCAAAATGTGTTGTGCAAGGCAAGCATCAAGCGCTGCCGCGATAATACACACTCGCGTTTAGGAGTCGGGACATGGCGGAATATTCACTCGCACAATCGGGCCAGCAGTGCATCGTGACTGAAGTTTACCATTTGCACGTCTTTTTAAGTCTTACCAGTTTAAACATTCAAGCGATTTTAAACTAATCAGTGCTTGTACGCTCTCTGAGATGATTTTCTATTCGCACATTCATAGAAAATCCACCTCAAAAACAACTGGCCAGTAACAAAAGTTATTTTTTGCCGATTATATTGCTTTAACACGCAAAATTGTCAATTTCGGTCTTTGTGAGTATACTCTAAACATAGTCGGTTTTGTCTTTAATAAGCATAAAACGCATGCCAGTATAATGAACACAGGATCCGTGCACTAGCTCTTAAAGTGACAGCAGCCATATGTGTCTGTCATTAATTTTGTTGTCAAAACAACAAAATATAGCTTTAAGTTAAAGGAATCAGGATTAATGGCCTATGTATTTAATTTATTCAGGACTAAAATACTACCCAGTGTTATTTTTTCATTTGATTACTTTATTCAGTTTCTGTATATGAATACTAGTGTTAGACCTATTCAAAAACTTTTCTCTTTATTTGTCTTTTGTTTGTATTTTTATTCTATTGTATTTATTTGTGCTACTTTTTTCAATTTAATTAAACAATTTAAATCAAGCTTCCTTGTGATGTGTACATTTTTAACAATATTACCCCATTGTAAAAATGCAATGAGCGCAAACATTTAGGCAAGATAAATGTAATAATTTGTTTGGAAAAAATGCCCCTTCTCCCCCCCAAACAAAAAAAATCCCCCCCATTTTCCAAAACGAAATTCAGGCCCTGACAGTACATACATACATACTTACATACATCCATCCATACATACATACATACTTACATACATCCATCCATACATACTTACATACATCCATCCATACACACATACATACTTACATCCATCCATACATACATACATACATACTTACATACATCCATACATACACACATACTTACATACATCCATACATACATACATACATACATACATACATACATACTTACATACATCCATACATACATCCATCCATACATACATACTTACTTACATACATCCATACATACTTACATACATACATCCATACATACATCCATACATACATCCATACATACATACTTACATACATCCATACATACATACTTACATACATCCATACATACATCCATCCATACATACATACTTACATACATCCATCCATACACACATACATACTTACATACATCCATACATACATACATACTTACATACATCCATATATACATACATACATACATACATCCATACATACATACATACTTACATACATACTTACATCCATCCATACATACATACATACATACTTACATACATCCATCCATACACACATACATACATACATCCATATATACATCCATACATACATCCATATATACATCCATACATACATACATACTTACATCCATCCATCCATACATACATACATACTTACATACATCCATCCATACACACATACATACTTACATACATCCATACATACATACTTACATACATCCATCCATACATACATACATACATACATACATACATACATACTTACATACATCCATACATACATACATACATCCATACATACATACATCCATACATACATACATACTTACATACATCCATACATACATACATACATCCATACATACATACATCCATACATACATACTTACATACATCCATCCATACACACATACATACGTACATACATACATACATACTTACATCCATCCATACATACATACTTACATACATCCATACATACATCCATCCATACATACATACTTACATACATCCATCCATACACACATACATACGTACATACACACATACATACTTACATCCATCCATACATACATACTTACATACATCCATATATACATCCATACATACATACATACATACATCCATATATACATCCATACATACATACATACTTACATCCATCCATCCATCCATACATACATACTTACATACATCCATCCATACACACATACATACTTACATACATCCATACATACATACTTACATACATCCATACATACATACATCCATACATACATACATCCATACATACATCCATACATACATACTTACATACATCCATACATACATACTTACATACATCCATACATACATCCATCCATACATACATACTTACATACATCCATCCATCCATACACACATACATACGTACATACATACATACATACATACTTACATACATCCATACATACATCCATACATACATACATACTTACATACATACTTACATACATCCATACATCCATACATACATACATCCATCCATCCATACATACATCCATCCATACATACATACATACATACTTGCATACATCCATCCATACACACATACATACTTACATACATCCATACATACATACATACATACATACATACATACATACATCCATACATACATACATACATCCATACATACATACTTACATACATCCATACACACATACATACTTACATACATCCATACATACATACTTACATCCATCCATCCATACATACATACATACATACATACATACATACATACATCCATACATACATACATACATACATACATACTTACATACATCCATACATACATACTTACATACATCCATACATACATCCATCCATACATACATACTTACATACATCCATACATACACACATACATACTTACATACATCCATACATACATACTTACATACATACATACATACATACATACTTACATACATCCATCCATACACACATACATACTTACATACATCCATACATACATACTTACATACATCCATACATACATCCATACATACATACATACATACATACATCCATACATACATACATCCATACATACTTACATACATCCATACATACATACATACTTACATACATCCATACATACATACATACTTACATACATCCATACATACATACTTACATAGATCCATACATACATCCATACATACTTACATCCATACATACATACATACATACATACATACATCCATACATACATACATACATACATACTTACATACATCCATCCATACACACATACATACTTACATACATCCATACATACATACTTACATACATCCATACATACATCCATACATACATACATACATACATACATACATACATACATACATACATACATACATACATACATACTTACATACATCCATACATACATACTTACATACATCCATACATACACACATACATACTTACATACATCCATACATACATACTTACATACATCCATACATACATACATACTTACATACATCCATACATACATACTTACATACATCCATACATACATCCATACATACATACATACATCCATACATACATACATCCATACATACATACTTACATACATCCATACATACATACTTACATACATCCATACATACACACATACATACTTACATACATCCATCCATACACACATACATACTTGCATACATCCATACATACATACTAGGGCTGTGTATCACCAACAATGTCACGATACGATACGTATCACGATACTAAAGCCACGATACGATATGTATCACGATATGGATCAATTTGGAATATAAATTTCTTTTGAGCTGAGTTTAGTAACAGTAATATCTGCTTATTGAATAACCAGTGTTATAACAGTTGTGAAAACTGAAAAACAATGAGTTAAATGAATAAAAAAGCTTAGAATGGCTCTTCCTTTTAAAGTCTGCTTTTAAATGCTTTTAAAGTCTGCCTCAATAACTGAAATGACAATTATAGTGACACTGAAGCATGTCTACACTGCTCAATGACTAAACAAAACTTAAAACATTAATAAAAGCAAAAACGGTAACAACTTAAATTTAACTTAGTTTTCTCAAACTCTTTTAAACATCTAGTATTTAACAGGTCTTAAGTGTTGGAATGTGCACCAAACAAAGTCATTTCTTCTACGTTGAAATCATTTTAAATGATTACATTTTCAAATTTTTATCCAGAAACAACAATTGATTGACATGCTCAGGGTTAAGAGAGTGACAGCAGAATATCTCGCTTAACTTCATCATACAACCGGGGAATTGCCGTTTCTGTTAAAAATCTTTATGCTTATTTAAGACATAACCAACTGTGTTTAGAGGATACTTACCAAGAACGAAATTTTTTCCATCATTTTGCGTGTTTTAGTCTGTTAAAGCGATATAATCTCGCGAGCTGTATGTGAGGCGGCTTTACTCTAGTCTATGTATGCACGCAGAGAAAACCAACTCTCAGAGAGCGCGCAAGTAGGCCTACTGAATAGTTTAAAATCGTTTGAATGTTTAAACTGGTAAGACTTAAAGACATGCAAATGGTCAACTTTAGTCACGATGGCCCGATTATGCAAGTGAATATTCCGTCATGTCCCGACTCCTAACCGTGAGCGTGTAGTTTCACCGGCTGCAGCGCTGGACGTTTGCCCGAGACGAGAGAGAGAGAGACGCAGCACTGCATTGAACTCACGCTGTTTGTGAAATTGCGTCTCACAGAAAGTTTTAAAATGACTGATTTGATTTTATAATCTGTGTGGATTCATTTACTAATACTACAACCTACATGCTAAAGTGAATCAATGTTTCCGGGAATTTCCCGCATTATAAACTGTGGGAATTATTCAAATTATGCGCAGTCCCGCGCCGAAATTCGAGCCCTGAATTGGCTACATTCAAAAGCACAAAAGTATCGATACGGCAGCTGCTGTATCGATACGCGTATCGCCAGGAGTTCATGACGATATATCGTTGTATCGATATTCTGAGCACAGCCCTAATACATACTTACATACATCCATACATACATCCATACATACATACATACATACATACATCCATACATACATCCATACATACATACATACATCCATACATACATCCATACATACATCCATACATACATACTTACATACATCCATCCATACATACATACTTACATACATCCATCAATACACACATACATACTTACATACATCCATACATACATACATACTTACATACATCCATACATACATACATCCATACATACATACATACTTACATACATCCATACATACATACTTACATACATCCATCAATACACACATACATACTTACATACATCCATCCATACATACATACTTACATACATCCATCCATACATACATACATACTTACATACATCCATACATACATCCATACATACATACATACTTACATACATCCATACATCCATACATACATCCATACATACATACATACATACTTACATACATCCACATGCATCCATACATACATACATACTTACATACATACATACATACATACATACTTACATACATCCATACATACATACTTACATACATCCATCAATACACACATACATACTTACATACATCCATACATACATACATACTTACATACATCCATCCATACATACATACATACATACTTACATACATCCATCCATACATCCATACATCCATACATACATACATACATACTTACATACATCCATACATACATCAGGGTTCCCACACCTTGGTTAACCTGAAATTCAAGGACCTTTCAAGGACTTTCCAGGTCAAATACCCTCAAATTCAAGGACTAAACCCTCTGGTCTTCTTCTTTTAGGGGTCACACTTGGCTCCGTCACAGTTAAAAGCGACCGCAGCCTTGAAATGTAACTTGTTTTTTTTTTTTCAGGGAAACCAATGTATTATATTTTTGTTCAATAATATTTTTTAATGATATTATTCAGAATTTTGCAGGACTTTTATAATACTATGCAATATTTATATTTTTATGAGCTACTTTTTCCATTAGAACTAATTTTATAATTATTTTTTTTTCAAGAAATGCAATATTTCACATTAAAATAGAGTGGAAGCCTTTAAAATCCATTTATTGAAGTGAGAAAAGTGCCACTTGGAGGCGTTAAAATAATAAAAACTTGTGTAATGTCCTGTAACCAACTATATAGCTCCCTATATAATGGCTGGGATGGCTTGAGGGGGGAGTAAATTATGGGCTAACTTCCATTTTAAAGTGAACTACCCCTTATAGTAACACGTAAATCCCAGTACTAACGTAAATCAAGCAAGCTAGTATGCATAGGCCACAAAGTGTTGGCGAAATAACACAGCGGACCGGAGGGAATAATATGGAATTTTTTCCAGAAAACTCCTTGCAAAAAATAAATTCAAGCACTTTCAAGGACTTGTATCTATTATGTTTGTTTTCAAAAACTTTCCAGGGCCTTGAAAAAAAAATGTCAGATTCACTAACTTTCAAGGATTTCAAGGACCCGTGGGAACCCTGATACATACATCCATACATACATACATACTTACATACATCCATACATACATACATGCATACATACATACATCCATACATACATGCATAGATCCATTTATCCATCCATCCATCCATCATACATACATATACATACCCAGACTCAATGGAAGCCTGTATTAGAAACTAAACTTGATATTGCCATCAATTTATTTTTATAAATGGATTAAGCAATTGATTGTGAAGGCTTTGTGAACGAGACCATCTGTGTCTCATTGGCTTGATTCATCCTTGAATTGGCACCCATGTAACCAGTCAAGTTTCCTAATAGCCTGTTTTAAACAGTAGATATGATATTAGTCTTAGGGGGGATATTAGGGGGGGGGGGGGGGGGGGGGGACTTTCTTGATCAATCTGATATTTAATTTTTTTACATCACTGGGTAGTGGGTTGATTCAATGGATGCTTTTGAGGACGAATTATCACTGGATTTGCCATAATTGACCAAGATTAGTGGCATCAAATCTTTGAAAGATATTCAGAGTATTGCTTATTTTGTGGTGGTATTTTATAAGCATTCACAGAAACTGCCAAGGCATAATTTATGGTTCCATTTCACAACAGTCCATTATTGTGGTGATCTATTTCAGATTAATCACACATAAAAGCAATCTACTTTTTCATGAGGGAACAGAAAATTGATGCATTTTCTTGCTTTTCAAAAGATGAAACATGTGGTGTGTTTGTCATCTTTTATTACAGAGATATATTTACATAGCCAGAAACAATAAATTATAAAAAGATTAATCAAATAGTCCACATTCCAAAACCAAATTATTAAAAACCCAAATACAGTAATAATTAAGGCATTGGTAAATAGAGGGGTTAAAACACAGGGCTGCTTTATAAATAGTATGCCAATAATACTGGGAGCTACTGCAGTATTTGCAGTGGGGGAATGTGCTCTTGATGAACCACAAACGGGTTCATTAAGGTAAATGACCATCTAAAGCTGTGACCGGGTGAATCAGTCACTATGAGCCGTCAGTAATGAGATCTCTGGAGGTTTACAGGACAGTTTCTTAATGTGGACGTCACTGACGCCATTTCTATCTACAGTATTTACTGTACAGATGACAGGCATCGAGGGAGAGGTGGAGGTGTTTTGCATCTGTGGAGTTATGTTCTTTAAGCGTGTAAAATAAAGCGGAGACAAATTATGCTGACTAAAGCTGATGTAAATAAATTAATTGAGTCAGTGACCCTCGTGTGCAATTAAACAACAATATAATCAGCAGAAATGCAGCGGGCGGATGCTTCACAGTTACAGGACAATGATCCGAATCACACGCTGAATCCAACCAATGTAATCTGCAAGTCAAGTCAATTTATTTGTATAGCACATTTCACAAAGCGCTAAATGTCTTCCATCACTGAAGACACACTTATTTAGCAGCGAGGAAAAACAAGTTTAACTTCGTCAAAAAACGTTGTGGTATAAAGGCTTTTTTTCTTGAATGTCCAGTTGTTTTCCTTTATGTTGGAATTTAAGTTTAAGATAAAAAAAAGTGTTTCTGGGTTAAAGTTAACATGCATGACAGACCATATTACACATTTTTACAAACAATTGCAACACTCAAAAAATTAAAGCTGGTTAAATTGAAAAATTGAATCTTTAAGAAAGGCAATGAACATTATTTCATTGAAGTATCTACTGTTTTTGATTGATCAATATATTTTAGTGAACAGGATTTGACCTATTTTATATAATTATAATACCACTCACAGTTTTTCTTTTTAAATGCTGTTTATTCCTGATGACTAAAATCATTAATTCCATATAAATGAGATACCTATACAGTAATTTAGTATTAAAGCTCTGAAGTGTGCTCATTACTCACTTTATTATAAATATGCGTTTCTTACTATTTTTCTTTCCCATGTATCTTCTCTCAAAAGCAAACCACAATTATTCCTGTAGAGCAAAGGAGCTATGCATTGATTTTATTTTGATTATGTCTTTTCAGGATCACAAATAAATGGTGAAGAGTAGTAACATTAAGAAGCTAAGAACAATAGCATCCTCTTGGAGATGCACATGGATGCCACCAGCACATAGAGATTCACAGAGAACAACTAAATCATACTGTAATTTAGCCCGAATTAACGTTCAGTCTTCCGCAAATTGAATCCAGTCTGTTAGCCCTGGAGATACAGCTGGAGTTTGTTATTTTTAGAAGTAAAATGTGGAAAAAGTCCCACACAGTGTCTTATCTTGCAGATCTTTATTAAATAACAGGTTTTTACTAAAACAAGCTGTTATTTGCAGGCTATACACAGCAGTGTTGTTTCCAGGGAGTTGCTAAGGTGTTCAGAGTGGTTGCTAAGGAGTTCTATGTGGTTTATTAATGGTCTAAGTTAAAAGATATCCTGGTTTCTAGGTGGGGTTTTATACTGACTCCATATATCAATCTGGAATTTATTTTAACATCAATGCATCACACCTCTAAGGATTATTCTCTCTTTCTTTTCCTCTTCAGCCTGTCTAACATTAAGGTGGATGTCGATAAGCACCATGACCCAACAGCATAGCATCAACGCTGCTTGCTGACACGGTGCAGCAAAGGATGCTGGGACACACCAAGCGGTTTTTTGGCAGCGCCGAGGACAAAGAGGGTGAAGATGAGGAGGATGAGGAGGAGAGATTGAAGAGAGCAAAACAAAATGGGATGATCGATATGGGAGAAAAGGAACACCAGAACCGGGGCGGACGCAAGGGGGACGCATCCAAACCGGCAGCCGTTGTGATTGGATGGCAGAGAGGAGAGAGACAACCGAGGGCTGGCAATCCGGCCCAAAGAGGAATCCCACATTTACCCAGTCAGCCGACGCTTTATCATCAGACAACCAATCAGCCACTGTATCACCCGGTCTTGACCAATCAGCAGGCCCGGCGGCGTATGATGGAGCGGAGCATGACCACAGTCACGCCTGTCGAAGACTCGCACCTCCCTGTGATCGTTTTCCGCATCGGGATACCGGATATCAAACAAACGGTCTGTGCATTTCTGTTCACACACATTCAGACATACTCACAAACTGCACTAGAGAGTGGCCGATAATCATCTCCACTACTTCTCTACTTAATTGGTTTCATTTTGCGTACCGAGATTCACGCCTACTGATAATAATAATCATTTATAATTAATGTTTTATTTTATAGTTGTGTAATGATTTTTCAGATATGACTATTTTTGTTGTTAATAATATAAATATACTTTTTTTAGTTATTGTTGTCAAATAAAGTGAATTCAAATCATTTTAAATTGATTCAATTAATAATAATATTTTATTTTTATAGTTCTATGTTTTTTCTGTTGTTATTATCAGTATTATTATTATAGTTACATTTGGTTTTTAGCTGTCATTATTATTAATATGTTATAAATATGTCTTATTATAAAACTAGTATTTTATTTTTATAGTTGTAGTGTAATGTTTTTTTCATTTCTTAATTACAGTACGTGAAATAAATAGACATAATTATTTAAAATGTATTCTGCATATTGGTAATCAGGTACTTCAAATAATTTGGTATGTTTAAAATGCAATATTGGTCAGTGTCTATTTTTCCTTGACAGCATTGAGATATTAATGGAAAGAAAATGGAGACTTTTGCTGAAAAATACTCTCACGTGTCTCTTCCTCTAGTTGTAGAAATAATGTATCAGACTTTGCTCAGATTTGTCAAGACACTAAAGTCTGCAATCAAAAGTAAGAGATCTCTAAAAATGTATGAAATGTTGCTGTCTCCTTTGCTAAATGAACGTCTGATGTTCACACACACACACAAACTGTACAATAGTAAATGTTCCTAATGATTTTCTGAAAGCTTCAGGCACGCACAAACAAACAGTCAAACTGTACAACAGTAAATGCTCCTAATAAGTTTCTGAATGCTTCAAAGAAACACACACACTTTAATATACTCTGGATCTATTGTGTCTCCCAGGGTTATCGTGGGAGGGATTAGGAGAAAATTAAAAAAATAATTTAATTCAGGGGAAGAAAAGGGGGAACATGGGATTCCTTAATGAAAGAATATTTAACGTGTTGTATATTAGTGTGTGTGTGAAGCTATTCTGGGACATTTTAAATAAACACACACACTGAGCTCGAGTTTCCTCTCATGTTTTGTGTGGGAGCTCTGACCCGATTTAATGTCAGAATCGCTCTCATCTAAACTCATCTAAACTCCTGACTCAATTAGCAGCTCACTTAACATGCTGGATCGCGGCACATTAACAATCCCCAGATAAAGCAGCATCCTCACACACTCTTCACAGTGCTGAAGTTTTGCTGTTGGATTTTAATATGCCGGGTGGTTTATTGTTTGCAGTGTGTCAGTTTTAAAGCTTTTGAAATGGCTTGTAAAAGTGATTGTTCAAATGCAAACAACACAGAGGCTCTTCTGTGCCGCTTCAAATTCATATTCAACAGGTGTCAGTATTTTAAGCATGCAAAATGTTTAATCTTACATGTTTTTGTGCACCACAGAAAATTATTGCAGCTTTGTAAAAACAAACAAAAATCGTGTTTACAGTAATGCATTTCATTATTATACTCATTATACAGTAATCGAAGTGTTATTTTTAGTATTATTGATAGACTATCATAGTTTTTGAATTAGATTTTATTTTTATTCAATTTCAGGTAAAGTTTTAGTAATTTTGTTGTTAAAAAAAAAAAAAAAAATTATTAAGACCAAACCACTGAAACCACTTTGTTCTATTAACCCTTTATGACCTGCCATAGAACAATTCCACCAGAGTATATCTTTGTATTTTTACATGCTGTGCTGTCATTCTTTGGAGCATTTTCATATGCCATACATCAAAATAATCCTTACTCTCCCAATTTGAAGGCTATGTTTGTAATAAATCAATAGTAACTAGATAAATATCTCAAAAGTGCAATAAACAAAAAGAAAAAACATTTAAAAAAAATGTTTCTACATATTTTATTCAATACAAAAGATGGATAAATGTCAACCTCAAACTTGTCAATGTGAATAACGTGCATAAAACAATTTAAAACTATACAGAATTGATTTGAACTGTTTACATAAATTAGTTTTTAAGATACACTCATTTTTACACTCATTCAAAAAAAGGGGGGAAAAATGCCATGTAAAATATTCAATTACATTTGTGGTCAAACAGATAACATTTTGCTTTTGAATATTGATTGAACATTGAATTGGTTAAAATATAAAATAAACAGACCCTGTCAGAACAATTCATAATAAAATAAATATAAAATAAATAAATAAACTGTACTTTATCAGACCTTCTTAACGATAAGAAGGAACATATAGCAAATGGGAGTCAAACGGGAGTCAAACGCATGGTCAAATGACGCACCTTGTGACGTCACAACATGCGACACACCCTGGGGTCATAGTGCACAGAACGTGATACGTAAATGAGCCATCGGAAGACGTAACTATCAATCGCAGATCTACAGAACATGTGTGCAAAGACGTGCAATGCATTTTTGTGTTTTTTTTTTGTAAACGCAAATTACGCAATTTGTACAGACTCATTAGAGCAGGGGTTCTCAATCTCGGTCCTGGAGGGCCACTGTCCTGCAGAGTTTAGCTCCAACCCTGATCAAACTCACCTGAGCAAGCTAATCAAGGTCTTCAGGATCAGTATAGAAACTCACAGGTATGTGTTTGATCAGGGTTGGAGCTAAACTCTGCAGGACAGTGGCCCTCCAGGACCGAGATTGAGAAACCCTGCATTAGAGGGTGAAAACAACGCAACATGAGCGTGTTGGAGGCTTGATCTGAACATGTTACATCTCTGGTTTTGTATGCAAAAAGAATGATTGAGCTAGCCATTTGGTTTCAGTTTCTGTAGGCTCTTAAACAGACACACGTGGCGCTCCCGTCGGTCTTAGAGGGTTAAAGATTTTTCTTTTAATTATTCATATTTTCAGGGGCTTAAGTGGCCCTTAACAAGCTCAAAAACTCTTGAAACTTTGCACACAGATTGCTGCATACATGTAAATGTAAATAAAAGTCTTCAAATATACAGGTTGCACACTCTGCCTGTCCTTAGACGTCCATTGTAAGTGCATTGCTGTAAACACGACTTCTGTGTGAGGTACGAGTCCAAATGAAGGTCTGTGTTGAACGACAGCATGTCACAGATGCCGTCGAGAAATCTGAAGTCGTTTTGAACCTTAAATCCAGTTCAATCTGTTGTTCTCACTCTCTCTCTCAAACCTTTTTTCTCCTTCGCCGTCTGTAGAAGTGTTTGCGGTTTGATCCCGACGCGAGCGTTTGGAGTGCGAAGCAGCAGATTATTTGTTCTCTCAGCGAGTCGTTGTGGGACGCTTACAATTACGGCCTCTTCCAGCCAGCTGGAGACGGACGAGATGCCAAGTTCCTGGAGGAGGAGCGCTTGCTTCGAGAGTTTTCCCAGTCCCTGGAGAAGGGAGTGCCCTACCTGGAGGTGCTGTAGCGAATAATAGATACAGGCTCACAAACACTAGACAACATCACCCAGAATGCTCCGGAACCTCATAACCTTCTGTACAGACATACCTTAAAGTCTCGGCTGCAAAAAAGCTTGAACACTTCAATCGTTTTTGGCTCATGCCGAGCCTACAGGGTCAAGCTGTCACTATAGGAACCTGCTGTTTCATTGACCATTGAGAAAAATACCTGGTAACACTTTACAATAAGGTTCCATTTGTTAAAGGACAAGTTCGCTATTTTACACTTAAAGCCCTGTTTCAAGGTCGTTTCTGATGAAATAGAACGGTTAAGATTGAAATTTGGACACATGCTGCTGTCCTGCTGTTTCTGTGGTTGCACCCCCCCCCACCTCCACAATGGTTGCATAGGTGCACTGGAAAAATCCTTCATAAAACGCATTAAACTTTAGTTTACGAAGACGTGAAACTCACCGAGTGGTCAGGGGTGTTCACTGATATTTCACTGACAGGTTTTATCGTTTTTGTCCTAGTCAAGTCAATGGAGTTGGACAAACTACGATAAAACCAGTTAGAAAGCATCTTTTGCAGCGATTTTTGTGTGAGCATATCAGTGAACACCCCTGACCACTCGGTGAGTTTCACGTCTTTGTCTTTGTCTTTGCAACCACAGAAACCGCAAATTCTCGGGCCAGCAGCATGTGTCCAAATCTTAACCGTTCTATTTCATCATAAACGATCTTAAAACAGGGTTTTAATTGTAAAACACTAGCCTGGGAAAACCCAGGCAACTTCCGGCAAATTTAGATTTGCTCTGAAAGTTAGTCTGGCAAAGAGCTCATTCAAGCCCATTTCCAATCCGTCGAAATCGAGGCACCAATCAGAAACGTTGGGGCGGGCTTTACACGATGACGACAGCGCTGGGATTTTGTAGCAGATTTTGTAGCCTACATTACAAAGATGGATGCCGCCGTCGAACATCACTCGTTCGAATCATCTATCGCGTCTGTTTTAAGCGATTTGAACGGTTCCTTTTTGTTCAAAACCGAGCAAAGAACAACACTAGATGTTTCTCCGCCGCTCTGCATACGTCATCTCCATCATCGCTCTGATTGGCTTTAGGTCTATCCGCGACGTCCGTTGGTGACGCCCCTCTGGAAATGATTTGTCTATGACGCTTTGCCAGACCATAACTCAGTTACAACTGAGAATGGTCTGGTTTTAGCCAGGCTAGTAAAACACCGAACTTGTCCTTTAACATTAACTAACAGTACTTCAAAAGCAGGTTAATTTAGACATTTGCTAATAAATTATTAAACATTTCAAAAGTTGTTTATGTTAATATTATTTCATGGACTTAAGCTAACACAAACTAACAATAAGTAATGTATTTTAATTAATGTTAAGAAAGATTAATGAATACTGTAACTGTATTGCTCATTTATAGTTAATATTAGTTTAATGCATGAACTAATATCAACTAATGGGACCTTATTGTAAAGTGTTTTCGAATACCTTTAAAAAAAATATTAAATGTTAAAAAAGATACTTATTTGTGTTTTAAATGCATTACATGTTTTTTTAATGGCATTTTAGGACATTTTAGACATTAAACAGTTACAGTAAAATAAAATTCATGTAACAGCAAAAATGGACTAAACTATCAAACCATTGTTACATTCATTGTATAGTTGACTTATTTTCTTGATGACTTCTACTTTAAGATTTGAATTGTTTATTCTTTGTTAATCAGTCTTCTTAATAAAGTTTATTAGTTTTGTCTGTTTTTATTTGTATTTAATTTTTGCTGTTTTATTTAATTGTTATATTTTATATATATTTTTATTTTGTGTTAATATGTTAGTTTCTATTTAATTAATTAATTAAAGTTTGGACCGACCATCTACATTAATGACTCATTTAGTTCTTGTTTCTCAGAACTTGAAAACTGAACAAGCTTTAACCAGTTTCTCTCTATCCCCTCCCTCTCTTCCTGGTGTCTTCAACTCACAGTTCAGATATAAGACACGAGTCTACAAACAGACAAACCTGGATGAGAAACAGCTAACGAAGCTGCACACCAAGGTAAATACAGGACAAAAATATTAATATCCACCGGAAACTTGTATAACAGCAAAAATGAAATATCCAGTCGAGACGGATGTGTTAACAGAACAGACTGAAGTAAGGAAGTGAAGTGTCTGACTGTGTGTGTCTCCCTCTTCAGGCCAATCTAAAGAAGTTCCTGGATTATGTTCATGGTGGAGCTGTGGAGAAATTGAGTAAAGCTTTGGAGAAAGGACTGGATCCGAACTACCATGACACTGAAAGCGGAGGTGAGACACACACACAAAACTTAAACTAGTGTACGTGAAGGGTCATGAATCCTTTGAGTGTGTCCAAATAGTACTTTTGATAATATGCCAAGACAAACCCTTAAAGGGATAGTTCACCCAAAAATGAAAATGTTGTCATTACTTACTGACCCTCAAGTTGTTCCAGTGCTGTATGCGTTTCTTTCTTCTGTTGAACTCATAAGAAGATATTTTAAAGAATGCTGGTAGCCATTGACTTCCATAGTATTTGTTTTTCCAACTATGGAAGTCAATGGGGTCCATCAACTTAGCCTGGCTAAAACCAGACCATTCTCAGTTGTAACTGAGTTATGGTCTGGCAAAGCGTCATAGACAAATCATTTCCAGAGGGGCATCACCAACGGACGTCGCGGATAGACCTAAAGCCAATCAGAGCGATGGAGATGACGTATGCAGAGCGGCGGAGAAACATCTAGTGTTGTTCTTTGCTCGGTTTTGAACAAAAAGGAACCGTTCAAATCGCTTAAAACAGACACGATAGCTGATTCGAACGAGTGATGTTCGACGGCGGCATCCATCTTTGTAATGTAGGCTACAAAATCTGCTTCAAAAACCCAGCGCTGTCGTCATCGTGTAAAGCCCGCCCCAACGTTTCTGATTGGTGCCTCGATTTCGATGGATTGGAAATGGGCTTGAATGAGCTCTTTGCCAGACTAACTTTCAGAGCAAATCTAAATTTGCCAGAAGTTGTCTGGGTTTTCCCAGGCTACCATCAACTATCTGGTTACCAACATTCTTTAAAATATCTTCTTTTGTGTTTAACAGAAGAGAGAAACTCATACAAGTTTGGAACAACTTGAGGGTCAGTAAATGATGACAGAATTTTCATTTTTGGGTGAACTATCCCTTTAAATGCAGCTTGCATTACCCTTTTTGAAGTGCTTTGATTATATAAACTCATGAGTATGAAATTTCATGAGGAAAAAAGTGCAATCATATTATTTGGGCAATCAGTGTGATCCTGGAAGTTAGATCTGTTTTGTTTTTTTGGCCTAGATTGCATATATTATGTAGTACAGTGGTTCTCAATCCCGGTCCTGGCGTATCGATGTTCCCTTGTTCAGTCCATTCTGCTAATGGCATAGGGAACATGTACGCTCCTTTCAGATTGAAATCTCACTTATGATGGCAGAATACCCCTGTGAAGTCCACTTTGCAGGGCACTTACGGTCGAATTGAGCAAATCTCTGAACTGATAAGAGATGCATGCAAAATGTGCAGAGCGGGAGGGTACGAGGACGGAACTGAGAACCACCGATGTAGTTTAGTAGATGAATATTGCATGGAGAATATGTTTAAACCTTTGACATTTTCAGTTCTGATGAGCGTCATTGTGTTGCCAACATTGCCCTGTCAGAATCGTCTCATTTCATTAACCTTAGACTCGAAGCTCATTATGTTCCTCTGAGTCTATTCTCATCATCTGTCGTGTTTTTTCTTTGAGAGGATACTTTTTATTTGATGTGACGTTCAGCCACTAATTGCATTGATGCTAAGAATAAGCAAGAGTTGAGTATGTCGCTCACAGGCAGTATGATGTCACAGTAATCCTGCAGCTCATTGGTCACTTCTTTTTTTTTTTACTTTTTTTTTAGCTTTTTTTGAACATGAACATCAGTCAAAAATTAAGTGTTAACAGTGATGATTTAGTTTTTTTTTTTTTTTTTTTACCCCTTATCCCAGCTTAATGCACCCCCCCCCCCAAAAAATAAATAAATAAATAAATAAATAAATAAACAAATAAATAAATAAATAAATAAATAAATAAATAAATAAATAAATAAAAATACAGAATAGCACAGATAAAAGGGAAAATAAATAACAATTACACAGATCAATTAGGAGTTAGATCTCAGAGAAGACAATAAATAAACAATGTTTAGACTTTACATGACTAGTAAGTTTACACATAGGTAAAAGAATAGTTTTTCTTTTTTTTTTTTTTTCTTTTTTTTTTTTTCTTCTCACTTTTTATAGTGCATTCTCAATTTGGGACAGAAAGGGACCCCATACTTTCATAAACAAATCATGACGTCCCGAGGCTCTATATATCACACGTTCATAACTAGCGATATTTGACATAAGTTCCAACCATTCATCATATGAAGAAGGTGTGTCTGACTTCCAATGTCTCAGAATGACTCTGCATCCCGAACCCGCTCATTGGTCACTTCTAACCGAGACAATCCTTTCATGTTTGTCATTTTAACATTTAGTATGCTGCCTGTTATTCTTAAATCAAGCTGTTCTTCTGTAGCTGTAATGTCCGTGTCTGTTTCCGTCTGTCTCTCAGAGACGCCTCTGACTCTGGCGGTTCAGGGGTGTCTGAGCGTGGAAGGGATTCGTGTTCTGGTGCTGAACGGAGCTCATGTGGATTTCAGATCCAGAGACGGACTCACACCCCTCCACAAAGCAGTCAGAGCACACAACCAATCCACACTGATGGTACAAACACATGCAGTTCATTCACAGCACGACTGAACAAAATCCTTTTAAATATTTTGAGGTGCAAAGTAGTTTTTTTCTTTCTTATAGTGTCCCTATTATGCTATTTTAAAGGGTCCTAATTTAGTTTTTGGAGTCTCCTACAACAGGTTTACATGCAACCAAGAAACACTTTAATTTTCTCATAATATATATTGCAGCATCACCTGTTTTCTCTCAGTGTCTGAATCGGTTCGATAAAGGTTTCGGTCTCTCTAAACCCCACCTTTCTGAGAGCTGCTCTGCTCTGATTGGTCAGATGGCCCAGTCTGTTGTGATTGGTCAACTCTGCTCTGATTGGTCATATGGCCCAGTCTGTTGTGATTGGTCAACTCTGCTCTGATTGGTCGGATGGCCCAGTCTGTTGTGATTGGTCTACTCTGCTCTGATTGGTCAGATGGCCCAGTCTGTTGTGATTGGTCTACTCTGCTCTGATTGGTCAGACGGCCCAGTCTGTTGTGATTGGTCTACTCTGCTCTCATTGGTCAGACGGCCCAGTCTGTTGTGATTGGTCTACTCTGCTCTGATTGGTCAGATGGCCCAGTCTGTTGTGATTGGTCTACTCTGCTCTGATTGGTCAGATGGCCCAGTCTGTTGTGATTGGTCTACTCTGCTCTGATTGGTCAGATGGCCCAGTCTGTTGTGATTGGTCTACTCTGCTCTGATTGGTCAGACGGCCCAGTCTGTTGTGATTGGTCTACTCTGCTCTGATTGGTCAGATGGCCCAGTCTGTTGTGATTGGTCTACTCTGCTCTCATTGGTCAGACGGCCCAGTCTGTTGTGATTGGTCTACTCTGCTCTGATTGGTCAGATGGCCCAGTCTGTTGTGATTGGTCTACTCTGCTCTGATTGGTCAGATGGCCCAGTCTGTTGTGATTGGTCTACTCTGCTCTGATTGGTCAGATGGCCCAGTCTGTTGTGATTGGTCTACTCTGCTCTGATTGGTCAGACGGCCCAGTCTGTTGTGATTGGTCTACTCTGCTCTGATTGGTCAGATGGCCCAGTCTGTTGTGATTGGTCTACTCTGCTCTCATTGGTCAGACGGCCCAGTCTGTTGTGATTGGTCTACTCTGCTCTAATTGGTCAGACGGCCCAGTCTGTTATGATTGGTCTACTCTGCTCTGATTGGTCAGACGGCCCAGTCTGTTGTGATTGGTCTACTCTGCTCTAATTGGTCAGACGGCCCAGTCTGTTGTGATTGGTCTACTCTGCTCTGATTGGTCAGATGGCCCAGTCTGTTGTGATTGGTCTACTCTGCTCTAATTGGTCAGACGGCCCAGTCTGTTATGATTGGTCTACTCTGCTCTGATTGGTCAGACGGCCCAGTCTGTTATGATTGGTCTACTCTGCTCTGATTGGTCAGACGGCCCAGTCTGTTGTGATTGGTCTACTCTGCTCTAATTGGTCAGATGGCCCAGTCTGTTGTGATTGGTCTACTCTGCTCTGATTGGTCAGACGGCCCAGTCTGTTATGATTGGTCTACTCTGCTCTGATTGGTCAGACGGCCCAGTCTGTTGTGATTGGTCTACTCTGCTCTGATTGGTCAGACGGCCCAGTCTGTTATGATTGGTCTACTCTGCTCTAATTGGTCAGACGGCCCAGTCTGTTGTGATTGGTCTACTCTGCTCTGCTCTCAGACGGCTCAGTCTGTTGTGATTGGTCGACCACTTGCAGCCTGTGTCGGAAACCTAACACCCATTTCCATATCTGAATTTCAGCTTCGGATCTTCCTCAGCACTGGATACACAGTGATAAAAACAGTAATGATGGCCGCAGGCTGGCATTTACAAATTTATTACAAACCTTCGTAGGTTCGAGCAGGAAGTGAGACTGGAATTACTGACGACTCGTTTCAGTCAGTTCAGAATCAGTTCTTTCTTTCGGGAGACAATAACTCCATTTATCTTTGAAACTTTGCAGACCTTTTACATTCACAAACCGCTCTATTACACACTACATGAAAGGTAATACCTGAAAAAGCATTATAGGGGCACTTTAAAATAGGCTAGTCATGAAAATGTAAAAATTGTCATCTGAAAAGGTTCCTTTGTCTTGAGATTGTGATCATGATTTGCAGAGGAAATTTATGGTGACAAATACAAAATATTGATTTGTGAATCTTTAATGGGGTTTGCTTGTAAATCCTAATGTGCATAACTCTTCATGTCTATCCCATTTTTCAGGCTCTGCTGTCTTTGGGTGCTTCTCCGGATTATCGCGACCGCTGTGGTCTGACGCCGCTGTACCACTCAGTGCTGACAGGGGGCGACACGTCCTGTTGTGAAACTCTGCTGTACTATAGAGCACAACTGGGAGTCAGAGATGAGAATGGCTGGGACGAGTCACACCAGGTTTGTCTCACTAGTTTACAGTCTTAAACACAAGGAAATAATGTATATCTGAGATTATGGACTCTTTGTTTATATGTGTGCATGCAAGTGTCCATTTTGATGGGTTTTTGTTTATAATCACACATCATTCTCACCTTTGGTTCTCTTTTAATTTCTCTATATATGGCTGCTAAATTTCCTCTTTAAACCAATCAGCATCCTTACATTTCTCATTCCAAGGCCAGACTGTGGTCCTGTGGCACATCTTTGATGGCCCACATTAAATTATAATAGAAACATTACTAGAAATAGCCTTACGGATTGAAATATGGATTTTTTAAATGTTTGGTTTTTTAAAAATTCAAATAGGGCTTAAATAACAACATTTGAACTCTTTCCTGTCAGTCTCTCATGATCGTTGCTTTTGTGATTTTAAACACCTGCACATGCTTGAGTGTTTCATCATGGTCATCACTGAGTGTCTGTATTCGTAAGCAACTAGACTCTGTTTATCCTCTATTGAAGATGTTTTTCCACAATCATCAGGTGTCAAAGGATGGGATTCCTCAACCTTTATCCTTATAACCTTATTACACACCAACATGTCAAAATGAAAAACTTAATGGGTTGTAAACTAAAAATAAGGATAGAGTAAAATGCAACTAAACGTATGAAATTAATTAGGCTTGTTAGTTAATTAGTTTAAAATATAGGAGAATAGCGAGTGGCCGTTGATACTGTTTCCAATGCAATGACCTTAGCCAATCATAACAGTGACTGTTTATGACAAGCCTTAAAGGAGCCGCACCTTAAAAACAGATCATTTCAAACAGGGTCAAAATAAAGGTTGAAAATAATACATTTCCCCATATATATTTGCAAAAAAAACAAAAAAACTTTACTAACATTATAAATTAACCTTAAGGAACATATTAAAATAATTTTAAATGACTGAGAATTATTTTTACAAGAGCATAAAAAGCCATGTCATGACCCCTTTAAAAAAAGAGAAATGACAAAAGCACAGAACAAAATTACTAAAGCAAATTAAAATATTAAAAACATATTTATTCGAATATATAAATAATACTAAAACAACACTGCTGCTGAATGCAGCGTTAATCAAAATGCAGGATTGTTGTATCAGGGCTGTACATGTTGTCTAATGTAAAATCCTGTGAGAACTTCTGGTTTAGCAGATGTTTTTATCCGAAACATCTTCCAGTATTTAGTTCAGTTCATGTCCCCCTGGAGCAACCTGGAGTTACTGTAAGTGCATAGCAACGATCCAGCATATCAACCCTGAGATATAACCACTACACCACCAATGCCATGAGACTCTGTGCAATGTGCACCTGAAACTACATGAATCCCTACCACCCAATCACAGCTAAGCACATAAAAGCCTTCAACGAATGAAGAAGAACATTGATTCTAGGTGCTTTTGAATCAACTGTCAGACACCGTCCATTGTCTTCCCCTGTCTCTCTCTCTCTGTGTCTCTCTCCATAGATCAGACATGAAGAGACGTTTGGAGAGGTTGAAGTTCACAGGTACCCATCTCTCATCTCTCATTTCATTCATCGTCTACTAATGTCTGTCTTTGCTTGATATTAAACAAAAGGTTCTCTTTTTTAATTCTCTCCTCTTTTCCGAACCTCTTTGTGCACAAATATATGAATACAATTTCTTTTCCCCAATTCACAACCACCTACCTGCCAGTTACCCACACACCATGATATGATGGGACGACTCCCACAACGCCCTGAGAGCCGAGTGATTATATATATCTCTTGAGTTAAGGCAGAGATTTCATTCTGAGCTTCTGGCCAATACGCAGAACATTTAGGAGGAATTGAATGAGGTTCAAACAAACGATATGGGCTTTTTAATGACCAGTACTGAATCTCTAGAGAGCAGGGCAGGATTATTGTAGTAAACTAAAACCATTAAAAAAAAAAATGTGTTACTTAATTGTGTTACTTACTTTGTTACTATAATACATGTTAACTGAAAGAAAAAAAATCATTTTTATTTAGTTTAACTTGATTTACTAAAATAGCTAAAACTGAAAATAAAATAATAATATTGGAAATTATACAATTAAAAACTAATTCAAGGTCCCTTTCAAACTCCTGCTTCCACAGACTCAATGGCAAGCACAGCTGTCAATCATGACGTTACACCCTGTTTTTATAGCAACTAAATCCAAACCTATTGGAAAAACAAACCATTGAATGTATGTCTGCTTGATAAGAAGCACCTAAAATGACAGAAGCCATCTTTGGGAAATATTATTTGAAGTGTAATTGGATTTTTTTAGTTTGGCTTGCGTCCTATTGGATTACATGGAGAGGGCGGGGTTTATGACATATACTGAAGTATTTGGAGGACATATACCAAAATGCTTTGGCTTCTCTTTTCAGGACGTGTGTGGCACACTTGATTCAGATATGTAGATCTTATTAACAAATTATGCTCAAGGAGGAACTGCCACGTCTGTTAACTGGCCAAGATTTGTCATACATTGTCGTGCAAGATTCAGTCGGACCCCAAAGCACTTACTTGCATTGGCTGAAAGAAGTTGTTTTGTGTATTGTATGCACATTATGAGGATATTAGATATCTATTATTGACATTTATATTATTCAGGATGCATCACATTAGCATAATTAGGTAATAATATAAAAATGTTGAATTTTTAAGCTGTTCATATGAAAAAGAGTATAATAATATATATTTTAGCGTCCAGCGCTGTTTCTTGTGATGTCCAATCTTCTAATCTAGCAATGACTGTAATACTGTGCTGTCTTTACTGTCCTCTTTAGGTTGTTCTTCGGTCTTTTTCCCCAATAAGTCAGATGTCCTCTTATTTCTTTAACCTCTGTGTTTTGTTCACTCAACTGTAGGCGTGCCAGCATGGATTTGCCCAACACTTAGAGCACCTTCTGTTCTATGGTGCAGACACCACTTCCCAGAATGCATCAGGAAACACTGCCCTCCACATATGTGCCCTTTACAACAAGGTAATCAAGGTTTTATTTCACTATTTCAATGAACAAAATGTTTAGCAGTTGTCATTAATATTTTGAATTGGCTTTAATTTTTGTATTTTTAGTTTAGTTTCGTCTTATTTCTGTTTATTTGTATCTACTGTTATCATTTTTATTCATATTTTGAATTATCTTTACTTATTTATTTTTCAGTTTATTTAAATTTTATTACAATTTAGGTTTAATTTTATTTTTTATTTCAGTTTTAGTTTAAGTTAAACTTATTTCAATTAGTTGCCAATGCAACATTGCTAATTTCTTCTAATATTTATTTTATTTTATTTTATTTCAGCTTTATTACAATTAACAACATGTTTCAATGGTTTTGGTTTACGGTAATTAGTCTAATGACTAATGATTGACAACATCTCCTCTGTCCATTCAGGAGAGTTGCGTTCGGGTCCTTCTTTACCGAGGAGCCAGTAAGGAGATGAAGAACAAACATGGTCAAACCCCCTTCCAGGTAACTGTGCTATCGGTTCTAATCACATGACTTATTATAAACGCATGTGGGATGTTTATGTGGGATAACAAGCAAGTGCTTGTTTCTTAGAATGCAGCTTGCAATGGTTGTCCTCATATCCTCAAATTAAAGATTGCATTGTTGCAAAGTACATTGCAATGCTGTTTTTACAGGTTGCTGTGATGTCGGGCCATTTTGAACTTGGAGAAGTCATCAAAAATCACAATGATGCAGATGTTGGTGAGTGTGCATCTTTATGACAGAAAGAAATGATAAGTATACCAAAGCTCCCTTCCAAAGTCTAATGTAGGCCACTCTTTAGGACATCAGTGGTGTGATTGTGTTGTCTAGAAAGGTCCCTAGTCTCATGTGTCCTTTACAGAGAAGCCAAAATTGTGACGTGTAAAAAAACAAACTGGAGATGAACAACAGCAGTTTCATCTAATTAAAACAGACTATTTTACTCAGTATTTGTGTTTTGTGCATCATTTAATCTTATTAGAGTATTGCATCATTAGGTAGTGATTTTTCATGAAAAAAATGTAATTGTTACATAATAAAAAAACTTCAACTTAAAAAAACTTGAACAAAAAAGAGAAATGTTGCTTTGGCAACTAACTGAAATAAGTTGACGTTTAAGTACTAAAATTGCTAAAACTAAAAATTATAAATAGAAATAGGCAAAAATACATGCTAAAATTACTCTGTCAGGAACAGTGTCGTGTTTCTCATGTATTTAGTTTCTGCCCGTGTACTATTTCCAAATTGCTTGCTTTTGAAGTTCCTTAGAAGGCAGATGCCTATGTAGACAGTAGACATCAAGGCAGCTCACTAAGTTTTGGAACAGAGCCCATCTCTATGTAATCTCTTCCCCTTTAATCTTTTATTTTCTTTCCCATCAGTTCCATTTTTGGAAACTCCCAAATACGCTCCTCACTTTCTGGACGGTATGTTGAATCAGCCCATCACGGCTGGCCTTCAGCATCCTCACCCGCTGCTCCGCGCCAAGAGCGAGAACACGATGACAACGCTCATGGATCCCGTAGCGATGCCCACCGCTGCCGCCAGCATGCCACCTGCTCAGGTAGCCCTTAACCCCCTGCTGGCCATCAAGGGAACACACAAGCACAGGCATCAGTCGCCAAATCATTCGTTTTCTCTCGTTTCAATCAGACTCAACGCCGGGCCTCTTTCGCTTTGAGGAGCTCCAGCAGTCCCCGTGGAGCCCGAACCCGGTCCCCGTCTCGTGGGAGGGAGGGAGCAGAGAAGGAGGAAAAGCAGGAAAAACAGCAAAAGCAGCGAGGGAGGCAGGGGTGAGGATGGATACATTAAAACTGTCTATGGTGGTCGTCTTTGGCCATTGCCGTGATGATTTTCAAAAGCAGATCCTGTGAAAATCCTGTGAAGAGTTTATTTTTGTCAGATTGGGCAGGTTCACTGGGTTTGTTGGTGCATCATTTTCATCCAACAACACTAAATAAAAGTACAAATGCAACTAGAAACACATATAGTGCATATATATATATATATATACAATTATAATTGAGTCTCAAATCGTTGAAACGAATCAGTGAATTTTTTTAACAGTTTTAATTTACACTAACCATCTGAACGAACCAATTCACTGAACACAGAAATAAAATAAATAGACTAAAATTAATTAATAATACAAATTTGAAAAAATAATCATAAATAAAAATATATTTAAAATAAAAAATTATAGAAAGTGAGTAGAATAATAATAATAATAATATAATGCATACAATTTCACCATTATAGTTTTTTATTGATATTTTGAATTAGCTTTATTGTTAAATTTAGTTACATTTTTAGTAATTTTGTTATGTGCTTTTGTCGTCTTTGTTTTTCAGAAATAAAAAAAATACTGCTATTTAGGTTTAATTGATTTATTCTGTTCAGTTTTAGTTTTAGTTTGTATTTATTTCCAGTTAGTAATTTTAGTGCTTCAGGTTAAACTTATTTCAGTTAATCGCCAAGGCAACATTTATAAGTTTAATTTAGTTTAAGTTTTTTATCTAACATATATATATATATATTTTTTTTTTTTCAGTTTTATTTCAAATAATGAATCAGATTTAGTAATGCCTGACATGAGAGAGAGACTTTTTAAGTGAAGTTTGAGTTACTTAGCAATGCTGTGTAAAGCACACAGCAAATCATGACAAACAGCACAAATCTTACGGACTGGGAGAAACAGTTCAGCCTGTGCCGCAAAATCAATCATCAGGCTCTCAGCAGGCGTAAAGCACACGCAACAAGAGCGACTCCTGCTAGGATGAGCTGTTTTTTAAGCCAAGTTCAAACCGATGGAAATGAGAATCACCTTAGGGCATCATAAATTAATAAATGAATTTCCCAGGATGCCTCTGGGTTGTAATTACCTTCTTTTTTTTTTTCTCTTTTTTTTTACCCCGTCGTTTTATTTCCATGCTGGTAAACGTGCCTTTGGTGACTAAACAATCTCAGGCTGTCAGGAACTCTTCCAGGTCATATTTCAAACCAAATTCAAAATAAAATAAAAAAAATTATTAAGTAAAGTCTTAAAATTAAGTTAAATTTGTTTTACATCGCAACATTATTTTCATAATTAGCACATTTTTTTCTCAGTTTTCCTACTGTAATACAGGGATTTCCAAACCCACTGAGAGTTAGGGCTGGGTACCGAGTTCGGTACTTTTTAGGTACCGACCGAATTGCCTCGGTACTACCGAGTATCGAAACATGTCTTGTTTTTCGGTACCAAATTTCGGTACCTAAGTGGTTAATCTCTTCAACGTCAGTGAAACATGCATGCAGCATGATTGGCTGTGGCGGAAAAACACTAGTTTACGCGGCTGCCCAGAGACTTGGCTTGTCGCATGTGAGGCTGTAGTGTGTGTGTGTGTGTGTGTGTGTGTGTTTGCCAGAAGCACGCGATGCAATATTTTCGACAAGATAATTGCTGCCAAGACCGGTAACACGGTAAATCTGATAAGGCAAAGCGGTGTGTCATACAAAGCACACCGAACGCGAATAGAGCGTCAAATAGGCGTCTATCGCGTCTAGTTAGACGCTTCAATCTTCCGCTCGAGTTCAAAACGCGTCGCCCAATTCGCATCATTCGCGACGCCCGGCGCGAATGATGCGTCTATCCCCGTCTTTGACTTTGTATCTAATCTACTAGCGCAAATAATTAAATTCGCGTTCGGTGTGAACAGTGAACACACCATTAGTAAACACTTGTTCATTAATAAACAATTAAAATATCTCCTTGCTGTTGTTTCCCGACACATCCATAATCATTAGGCTACTTTTGCCAGTGCTTTGCGGCAAGCTTCATGTGTGCGGAGCGCGAGGCATATATCCCGCCCCCTAGTAGCCTATATTTAATTTAATTCACATTTATTTGTAGGCCTATAGCATTTTTCACAATACATATCGTTTCAAAGCAGCTTTACAGAAAATGAATGTGTCTAAATTACAATTTAGAGTGATCTGTTATCAGAGGTGACAGTGTAATGCATTTTTTTTATTAATTTTCATTCAATTTCATTGTTAAACAATGCATTAAGTTAAGGAAGAAACAATGAGCTCATTGAAGTAAAGAATACATGTTGTTAAATGATTAGGAAACATAGAAAACTTCAGCATTGGTGCTTTTTTACATACTCAAAATATGAGTGTAAAAAAGTCAACAAACTGAACAAAAAAAAATTAAAATTAGGTAATGTTATATTGTTAAACAAAATTGGTATCGAAAAAAGTATCGTTCAGGAACCGGTATCGAAGTCAAGGTATCGGTATCGGTATCGGTATCGAACATTTTGTTACGATACCCAGCCCTACTGAGAGTTTAATTAAACATTTTAATAATTTAATAAATTAAATAATTTAACAAAATATTTGCATGTTCATTTTTTATTTGACATTTTAATGATTTGATTAATTATTAGCTTTTGATCAACTGTAGTTTCTGTTATATTGCCTTTTATTCATGCTACATTGTATTTTTTTAATAAAACAAAACATGATAATGAGGACCTAAAAAGAATCGCAATTAAGAATAATGGAAATTACAAAAAAAAATGTAAAATGTCTCAATGCATTACAGTAATGAGAAAGGAAAATGGGCTTAATTGTCATGACACTTTTTAATGGCCCTTAAAACAGCTTCTTTTTCATTTTTTTCCCCCATGATATTTTAAGCAAAATGTCATTTCTTATTTCTTTCTTTTGCTTTTAAGGGTGAAATGTTATCAGCCATTTATATTCACCCATAGATTCAGAGTGTAGTTTATAGCATTTGAGACATTTGCTGTTCAGTAGTGCATAAACATCACATTTCAAGTGTTAATACATGTTTAGACCCTTACCTCTATCATTGTGGGCTTTTTTACATGCTAACTGTCAGCACTGATTTCTGTTGCTCTCTTATGTTACCATTACAGAAGCTCTGACTCACTGTTTTGCACTGTTAGGCTTCTGGCCAAAGCTCCGCTGCCATACTGAGTTAATTCTTACTCTGTGGGTTAGAAACAAACACTGTCTACTGTGTAAAAGAATCAATCATCTGGCTAAAACCTTCATTCTATGGAGTCTGTACAATCGTATATTCAGACTAGACTGGGATACTTTTACATTTGGTCTTGAAAATGTGGTTACATCCTAGAAATAATTACTTTGTATGTTGGTTTCCCATGGTGTTCAATAATGGATGATATCCAAATATTAAGGAGTTATTACTATCACATTCCTGCACAAAATCCTTGGAAACTTACCCTATGAATAAAGCCAAGCCAACATTATAAATTGGCTCTAATGCACAAAGTCACCCACCTACACCATTTTTTATTACTTTGGATAAGATACAACTTTATGCCTGCATGTTCGCATTATTGTGTTTTTGTATTCTTCTGTCTTTTCAGTGTTATTTTAGTACTTTATATATATTATATAGTATTCATATAATATAGTTTTTATTAACTCTTTATTTTTATATTTTCAGTCTCATTCTTTAATGTGTTTTTGTCATTTTATCAGATTTTGTATTTCAGTTTAGTCATTTTAGTTTGTTTCCAAGGCAACATTTTAATTTGCTTTTAAGTTTCTAAGTTTAAGTTTGTATTTTTGTCTAGTTTTTTTACATACAGTAGCTCTAATTTATATTGATTTTAGTTTAAGAATTTTTACTACTTAAACATGTTTCAGTTAGTTGCTTAGGCAACTTTAAAAAAACATTGTTCAAGTTTTCTAAGTTGAAGTTTTTCATCATTTTATCTTATTTTATTTCAGCTTTATTTGAATAACCGAAAACAATTTTAGACTGTTAACGGTCAGTGTTTTGGTAGCAGAACACTTTTTATTGCCCTTTTCTCCTATCACATATTTTAGAAATCATCATAAATTAGGTATCATTCAAAAGCTAAAACACTGAAAATGTATCCTGTGAAAACTTTTGAAGTTTGACGTTGCATTACATTGGACACAGTACTTTAAAACCTTTTAGCAGGCTCAACTTTTGCCATATCAACGTTTAATTTGTAACAACTGGGTTAGACATATGGCTTTGACTTTCCAGCAATTTTAGAGTCCAAATTATTTAGTAATATACTGTATATATATATATATATATATATATATATATATATATATATATATATATATGTATAAATTAGTTCAGTTCATTTGCTTTAGAGTAAACTTAAACTTCTATAACATTTTTACACTTTCATTATTTGAAGCTGCTTTTATGGAGGGATTATTGGGTCAGATTGAAAACTAAAAGTCTAAAACTAAAAGTCTTAAACGAAAACCAAAAGTCTAAGTTTGAAACTAAAAGTCTAAGTCGAAAACTAAAAGTCTAAGTCGACAATGAATTTGGTATTTAGGATTGGGTATTTGGTATTTAGGATTGGGCATTTGGTATTTAGGATTGGGCATTTGGTATTTAGGATTGGGTATTTGGTATTTAGGATTGGGCATTTGGTATTTAGGATTGGGTATTTGGTATTTAGGATTGGGTATTTGGTATTTAGGATTGGGCATTTGGTATTTAGGATTGGGTATTTGGTATTTAGGATTGGGTATTTGGTATTTAGGATTGGGCATTTGGTATTTAGGATTGGGTATTTGGTATTTAGGATTGGGCATTTGGTATTTAGGATTGGGTATTTGGTATTTAGGATTGGGTATTTGGTATTTAGGATTGGGCATTTGGTATTTAGGATTGGGTATTTGGTATTTAGGATTGGGTATTTGGTATTTAGGATTGGGCATTTGGTATTTAGGATTGGGTATTTGGTATTTAGGATTGGGTATTTGGTATTTAGGATTGGGTATTTGGTATTTAGGATTGGGCATTTGGTATTTAGGATTGGGCATTTGGTATTTAGGATTGGGCATTTGGTATTTAGGATTGGGTATTTGGTATTTAGGATTGGGTATTTGGTATTTAGGATTGGGTATTTGGTATTTAGGATTGGGCATTTGGTATTTAGGATTGGGTATTTGGTATTTAGGATTGGGTATTTGGTATTTAGGATTGGGCATTTGGTATTTAGGATAGGGTATTTAGGATTGGGCATTTGGTCATTTAGCCATTTAGGATTTAGGATTGGGCATTTAGGGATTTAAGATGGGGCATTTAATCATTTAGCCATTTAGGATTGGGCATTTAATCATTTAGCCATTTAGGATTGGTCATTTGAGGATTGAGGATTGAGGATTGAGGAGTGTATGCAAATAAGGAGGCGTGGCCCAAATACTGGAGGCTGGGTTTGAAATGGCTGGTGCAGATTCACCTTATGGACAGCAGAGGGAGCTCCAGTGCTAAGGAGCACACTGTAATGAAACCAAACAGAGCGAGTGAGCAGGTCTGGAGCGAGGACTGTCCTTTATAATGTGATAACTTCAACTTAATGACAGCGTTGTATAGGGGTACTGGAACGGTACATGTATTCCTATGGAAGCGAAACGGTAGCCTACGGGCGTCACGGTTCGGTGCACGAATTTACACGGAGAATACACGGTATAAAAATAAATAAAACTCTACATAGCGATACATTTCGCTCTATTCGCGTTTGGGGTGAACGCAGCATAATAAACAGGCTGGGACGTCAAGATTGCAATGTTGGAGTGTATGCACAAAGTTCAAACTGCAAAGTGTGTATATTTGTGTACACTCGCAATAAACTACAACATTGTGCTTTTGTCACACTCTAAAATCTTGTCAAACTGTAACTGTCACCCAACCAAAATCACACACACACACACACACACGCACACACACACGCACACACACACACACACACACACACACACACACACCTAGTTCGATCGCGGCCGCGCCTTCCCCCCTCGCCCCCCCCCCCCCTTTCTCTCTCTCTCTCTCTCTCTCTCGCGCCCGCACACACACACTCCAGCATTGCAATCTTGACATCGCAGCCTGTTTATTATGCTGCGTTCACACCAAACGCGAATAGAGCGAAATGTATCGCTATTTAGAGTTTTATTTATTTTTATACCGTGTATTCTCCGTGTAAATTCGTGCACCGAACCGTGACGCCCGTAGGCTACCGTTTCGCTTCAATAGGAATACATGTACCGTTCCAGTACCCCTATACAACGCTGTCATTAAGTTGAAGTTATCACATTATAAAGTACAGTCCTCGCTCCAGACCTGCTCACTCGCTCTGTTTGGTTTCATTACAGTGTGCTCCTTAGCACTGGAGCTCCCTCTGCTGTCCATAAGGTGAATCTGCACCAGCCATTTCAAACCCAGCCTCCAGTATTTGGGCCACGCCTCCTTATTTGCATACACTCCTCAATCCTCAATCCTCAAATGACCAATCCTAAATGGCTAAATTATTAAATGCCCAATCCTAAATCCCTAAATGCCCAATCCTAAATCCTAAATGGCTAAATGACCAAATGCCCAATCCTAAATACCAAATGCCCTATCCTAAATACCAAATGCCCTATCCTAAATACCAAATGCCCAATCCTAAATACCAAATGCCCTATCCTAAATACCAAATGCCCTATCCTAAATACCAAATGCCCTATCCTAAATACCAAATTCATTTTCGACTTAGACTTCTAGTTTTCGACTTAGACTTTTGGTTTTCGTTTAAGACTTTGAGTTTTAGACTTTTAGTTTTCAATCTGACCCAATAATCCCTCCATATGCTTTCACTTCTGTAATAATCTAAGTGTCTTTAAAAATAGACCGACCTCTGGTCTGTATTCCAAAGCATTTATGAACTACAGCCATTTAAGGTCAGATTTGTGCTCAAAAAGGGAGATGACCGTTAACAAGGTAATAGTTTTAGTGTTAGTGAACCATGACAGAACTGATACCAGTCTGTGTGTTTCTGTGTGTCGGTTGTAGAGGGGGCGGAGGTCAGAGGAAAAGGCTCTACAGTGCCGTCCCAGGCCGCGTGTTTGTGGCGACACGTTCTCACTCCGCTCACGGTGAGCGCGAGATCAGCTTCAGCAAAGGGGACAAGGTCAAAGGTCAGATGATCTTTCTCATTATGTCCTTCTCTTCGATTCAATGTATCCAAAAAACATGCATGAAAAAATCTTACATTTTCGTCTTGTCCAGTTTCACTCAACTGCCTTCCAAATGCCGATTAATGTTAACGTTAAATATTTAAATCTACTAAAGCGCTGTCAAACTCTTCTCGCTCTCAGTGTTGAGCGTAGGTGAAGGAGGATTCTGGGAAGGAACAGTGAAGGGCCGCACTGGCTGGTTTCCAGCTGAATGTGTAGAAGAGGTGCTGCCCCAAAACCAGGAGCAGCACACAGGTAATGTACATGAACAAACACACACCTGAGCTCTCTTTAATATCTCAGTTTTGTCTCCTACCTAGACAACAAAGAGAAAAAGTGGAAATCAATTAGACTTTTATTCGTAGTCTCAACAGAGTCTCAAACAGTGCTCAGGTTTGTAGAGGTCCTGGAAAGAAAAGTCAAAGATCTCGATATGAACTCAAACGTTTCTCATCAAATTCTCTCAAGATAAACAGTAGAAGGACTAGGAGAATCAAGTTTAAACAAAACTGAATGCTAGTTCTCCTGACCTATGAAAAATTAACATCTGAGCGATAATATTCTTCTGCTGACTTATCTAAATGTGGACTTATGTTGTACTTAAAGTAAACAGACCATATCATGCCCTTTTACAAAGTCTGGATGTTGTTTTTGTCTCTACTAGAACAGGTTTTCCTGCTTGAATGTTGATTATTTCCCTCATATTCTCCATTGTTGCGGCTCCTCTCTTCCCAGTTAGTGATGTGTCGTTCATGAACGATTCGTTCATTTTGAACGAATCTTTAATATGACTCGGGACAACCGAGTTGTCTCCGAGAGTGATTTGTTCATTTTGTGTTGACCGCGCATGCGTATTGCGCAACATATGGGTTCTGAATCTGTACTGGAAACAGAAATGATTAGTTCATCTCTCGAGTCTCGGGTTCGGCCGGGTCCGAGTCTTTCGTTCTTCCAGTCAGTCCTATAGAGGCTATGCTGTCAGTACCGGAAAGAGTGATGATTAGTTCATCGTTCGAGTCTCGGGTTCGGGACGGGTCCGAGTCTTTCGTTCTTCCTGTCAGTCCTATAGAGACTATGCTGTCAGTACCGGAAAGAGAAATGATTAGTTCATTTTCTTCGAGTCTTCGGGTTTGAGTCTTTCGTTGTTTTGTCACGTGACTTGTCACCGTATTGAATAGCCTACTAATTCACAACCTTTTTACAAACAAACACACCGTTAATGTATAATATAATAGTAGTTAATTAATGTATAATATATAATAAAACTCACCACAGATGCACAAGAAACATTTAGAAAAGAGACGAACTGGGACAATATAAGATGGAACTTTAATTTTTCAGATCATGTTTATTTCACATATTTTGTATTTTAATTCTTAAATATAAAACAATATACATTCAGACGCAGTCAATAATACGAATCTAGTGTTGTATTTGATGCGAGATACCAGCGGTCACGTGACAAAAGAACGAAAAACTCAAAACCCGAAGACTCGAAGAAGATGATAACCATTTCTCTTTCCGGTACTGACAGCATAGCCTCTATAGGACTGACAGGAAGAGCGAAAGACTCGGACCCGGCCGAACCCGAACTCGAAAGATGAACTAATCATTACTCTTTCTGGCCCTGCTGTATCACACACGGCACGGCCCAGCAGACAGCACAGATCAGAGTCAGACACTGACGAGTCGACAACGTCTCGAGACACGAGAGGAGAACAAACCTGATAAATATGAAGTTGCGAAGGAAAGAACGTCTCGGATCAGGAGGGGAGGTGAACTAACAGAATCAGACTGCAATAGCCTGAACTTAAGACCCAACAACTAATCAATTAATACAAATTTCGGTTTCTTATAATTTGGCTTGGGCTGCATTACCCTATAGTTTATTTTTATTCATTTTTACAAATGTATTTAACATTTTCGTAAGTATTAGATGTGTTGGGATATTTAACATGCCATTTTAATTATATTATGCTGAAATGAACGAAATGACTAGAAAAAAGATTCGTTCATTTTGCTGAACGAGACTCAAAGATCCGAGTCAGTAAAATGATCCGAACTTCCCACTACTATTCCCAGTCTGTCAGTAACGCTCTGTTTAGATCCTGTCTCGATGAAGCCCCTCCTTCTGAAATGCACACTGTGCTCTGATTGGTCAGCTGGACCCATTGCGGGGTTTTTTTCCACTGTCCAATCAAATGAATGGAGAGGCGGGCCTTCCGTTGTACTGACGAAAGCTACAGTTGTTTTGAACGTCCAGAGACTGCAATGATGGAGGATAAACTTGTGGGGGCTGTCGCGGTTTACCAGGAGCTTAACGACTTCACGAACCGTAACTACCACAACGTTAACAGAAAATAAATAAAGTTAATAAAAGGCTAATATGACGTCTACTTGACTGACAGGACAGCTGTTTCGGTGGTTACCTAGCAACATAAAAAACTAACTCAACCAGGCCCCACCCCTTTATTCTGCGTATGAATTATTTAAATGAGGAATATTGTGACGTGTTTGTTCCCGGAAGAAAACTCAAGACTACAATGGAGGCGTTTCAGGGAGTTCAGATAATAACAGAGCATAACTCCCGCTGTAGGGACTTTGTAACCGTAATCCTGAAACACAACAGTGAATTAATTTCTTTATGAATCCTTTATGGGTCCTGTTCTCTTTTTTGAGGACGTCCCCAAGAGCTTTTCCCTGTGGTGGTTTGCCTACTCACATAATCTTCATGCGCATAACACACAAATATGCAAAATCACATCAATTTGAATACATCACACTTCCACTTACACAGATATACACGCCTACATGTGCTAACAGTCGGAGTGTGTGTGTGTGTGTGTGTTTCAGAGAGCCGCAGTGAGAAGGCGAAGAGGAAACTGTTTCGTCATTACACAGTAGGAACGTACGATGGCCTCGAAGTGCCCAGGTGGGAACAGGACAAAATCTGTATTCACATATTCCAATGTTAAATGCAATTGAATATGAATATTTCAGTTTGAAGTAAGTAGACATTTATCTGGTTTACTATTATTGCAATATTAAATGTATTTAATATTTAATAATATTATATTTAAATAATATGATAATATTTTCAACAATTATATTTTAATTAAATGATCAGCAAATTATATATATATAAACTTATGTAGAAATTATTTTAAAATCTTATATATACAGTATCAGCATCATTACTCCAATCTTCAGTTTTATATGATCCATCAGAAATTATTCTAATATGATGATCATTTTTGTGGAAACTGTGATAATTTTTTTCCAGATTCTTTGATGAATAGAAAGTTAAATTATTTAATGCATCCTTACTGAATAAGAGTATTCATTTCTTTCTTTCAAAATACAATTGACTGTCACCAAACTTATGTTAGTTAATATTCCATAATTTCTAAATACTTTAGGTACAGTAGAAATATATTATCAGAATAAAACTCTCCTTGTTGACATAATATATGTTAAAAACTGAACTTAAATCGTGGTTTCACTTTGGTTGTGCTTTTTGCATTTCTAGCTTAGTTTTGTGTGTGTGTGTGTGTGTGTGTTCAGGTTTGGCTATACTTGTAAGGGCCAAAATGTATAGTGAAATAGTATGACAACAGTAGGCCTGTCACGATAGTCAATAAATCAATTAATCGCACGATAAAAAAAAATTAGCTCGATAATTTTTCCCGCCGCGATAATTTCCATTTGCATGCTTGTTTGTTTTCCTCTTCTCTCTCTCTCTAGCAAAGAGACTGGATGACAACTCTCGGTTCCTTAGCGTAGGAAGAGTGAACTAGAGCTTATTCTGGCCAAGCCCGAGCCCGAACTTGGGGTCGGGCCGATTTTTCCCGACACTATCCTCGGGCCGGGCCCTTGATCTACAGATCTGCACTCCCAACGCAATAGAGTGCGGCGCGGCACTAGATCTGATGGCCGAGCGCGGGCGGTAATGCACTCACTCTGTGTGTGCGCGTTGCGGTAAAATACAACGATTCACGAGACTCCCGCAAACTAGAAATATCTATGAATAAAACTAAAAGATTTTTATTCATCTGTTGCAGAAAAGCAACAAGAACAACTAAAACAAATAGAAACGATTTACAGGCCAGAGTTTCTATTCATAACATGTTTGCAGCGTTGACAGGGTTTCCGCAGGGTCTCACAAAGTCTAAAAAAGTCTAAAATTTCAAAATTAGGCCTTAAAAAGCCTTACATTTGCTGAAGTATTGTGTTCTAGGTCTTAAATCATTTTAAACAGGTCTTAATTTTCCTACGTCCAAGTAAATCTCATTGAAATGCTCCCGCAGCGCTTTGGAATGTTTTGTTGTAGTTCCTTAGTTCGCTAGTCCAAACATAATTCGCTGTATTACGATTACAAAATAGACCAACATGCAACAGCCAATCAGCTTTGAGCTTTTGTGTTATTGGTGCGTGTCTCAGATACCACAGACAGACGTAAAACGGATTTTATTCAGCTGACGTTATGGGGAAGTTTAGCGATACTTGGCTTGAAAAATCAGAATTTCGTGCTTGGTTAAAGCCAGTTGCAAACAACGTATTTGAAGCCTACTGCTTCTTATGCAAGAAAGCTATTAAATTGGGAACGTTGGGTGTTGTAAAGTAGATGTAGGCTGAGTGGAATCCATAAGCGGGTCTTTATTAAAGGATCTGAGCATAAAATCCAAACAATAGTCACAATTCGAAGTCAGGTCACAGGCATTGGTCAAAACACAAGTAAAGCAATCCAAAGGCAGACAAATCCAAAAAACAGCAATCCAAAAGCGTTAGTCAAAAAGCAAAACAATGGTCATAACAGTAAATCAAAAGAGAATGTTAGAACGCTTAGTAAGACAGAGAACTGGCAATACTTCGCAATAAGGCAGTGATAGCACATGGCTTAAATACAGAGTGACAGGAAATGACAAGACAGGAAATGATGTGGCAGGAACAGGAAGTAACAGAGTTCAATATTCAGGTGATGGCTCCCTCTGGTGGACTGGTGCCTGATCAAACGTTACAGATTCCCCTCCCCTAGGAACACCTCCAGGTGTTCCTCTCCTAGGACGACCCCTTGGTCTGGGTGCCGGACGATTAGGGTGGGCTTGGTGAAAGTCTCTGATGAGTGATGAATCCAAGATGTCCTTAGTTGCTACCCACGATCTCTCCTCCGAGCCGTATCCCTCCCAATCTACAAGGTATTGCATCTGACCCCTTCTCCTGCGAGAATCTAGGATCTCCCGAACTAGGTAGGCAGGAGCTCCATCGATCTCGAGCGGTGGAGGAGGTTCTTCGTCAGTGGTCTCGGGGCTCGATGAGCCGTGGGCCGGTTTCAGGAGGGACACATGAAAGGAAGGAGAGATGCGGTAGTTATTGGGCAACTGTAAACGGTATGTGACAGGATTAACTTGACGTACAATTTTAAAAGGGCCAACATACCTTGGACTTAATTTCTTGCAAGGAAGTTTCAGGCGTAGGTTGCGAGTGGAAAGCCACACCATTTGACCTGCCTGATACTCAGGATGAGGACGTCGGTGTTGATCAGCTTGGATCTTTTGAGATCGAACAGCTCGCTGGAGACGGACATGAGCATTGTCCCAGACCTGTTCACTTTTCTTAATCCAATCATCCACAGCAGGTACTTCAGATGGTTCCCCAGACCAGGGGAATAGGGGAGGCTGATATCCCAGGACACATTGGAAGGGGGTCAGACCAGTTGAAGAGTGCTTGAGGGAATTTTGGGCATACTCTGCCCATGGAAGATATATGCTCCATTTTTCCTGTTCCTGGCTACAGTATGATCTCAAGAATCTACCAATTTCCTGATTGAGACGTTCTACTTGTCCATTAGCTTGAGGATGATAGCCAGATGTGAGACTGACATTGATGTTTAAATGTTTGCAAAAGGCTCTCCAAACCCGTGATGTAAACTGTGACCCTCGGTCCGTTACGATATCATCAGGTAGTCCGTAAATTCTAAAAACTTGATTAAACAGAACTTGGGCAGTTTCCATGGCAGTGGGCAAACCTTTCAATGGAATGAGACGACAAGACTTAGAGAAGCGGTCAATGGAGACCATGATGGTGGTGAATCCTTGAGAGGAAGGAAGATCAGTGACAAAGTCAATGGAAAGGTGGGACCAGGGTCGTTGAGGAATGGGTAGTGGTTTTAGTAGTCCTGCAGGCAGTTGTCGAGCTGTACGTGACTGAGCGCAGATCTGACAAGCAGTTACATAGCTATTAACATCTGCAGATAATGTGGACCACCAAAATGAATTTCTGACCAAAGCGGTGGTGCGATTAATTCCAGGATGTCCAGAAGCAAGGGATGTGTGGACCCATTGAATGATTCTGTTGCAAAGACTGGATGGAACATAGATTTTCCCAGTTGGACACTCTGGAGGGGATGGCTCTTCATGTAGGACATGCTGAATCTCTTCCATAATATCCCATTGGATGGGTGCGATGATGATGGAGCGTGGTAAGATAGTTTCTGGTCTCATGTGTGAACCAACAGAGTCATGGATACGTGACAATGCATCTGCCTTGCTATTTTTGCTCCCTGGACGGTATGTGACTGAGAAATTGAAACGTGTAAAAAAGAGTGCCCATCTTGCCTGGCGAGGATTCAAACGCTTGGCGTCTTTGATATACTCTAGGTTTTTGTGGTCTGTAATGACTTGAAAGGGATGAAGGGCACCTTCTAGCCAGTGTCTCCATTCATCAACTGCTGCCTTGATAGATAGTAATTCCTTGTTACCAATATCGTAATTGGTTTCTGCTGGAGTTAACTTTCGTGAGAAGAATGCACAGGGGTGTAACTTGCCTGGTGTTCCATGACGCTGGGAGAGGACAGCACCAATTCCACAGTCCGAGGCATCAACCTCTACGATAAAAGGAAGTCTTGGGTCAGGATGCTTAAGAATTGGAGCTGTGGTGAAACTGGACTTGAGCTTATTGAATGCTGAAGTAGCCACTTCCGGCCACACTAACTTCCTGGGTTTTCCTTTAAGAAGTGAGGTGATGGGTGCAGCTATGGTACTGAAGTCACGGATGAATCTACGGTAAAAGTTTGCAAAGCCTAGAAATCGTTGTAACCCCTTGACAGTGCTGGGTATGGGCCAGTCCATGACAGCTTTTACTTTGGTATCATCCATTTCAACTCCAGAATAACTAATATTGTATCCCAGGAATTTGGTTGACGTAACATGGAACTCACACTTTTCGGCCTTGACAAAAAGGTCATTCTGGAGCAAACGTGACAAAATAGTTCTTACATGACAGATATGTTCTTCCATGGAGTGTGAATAGATCAGGATATCGTCTAAGTAGACAATCACATACTGATTCAAGAGATCTTTGAATACTTCATTAACGAAGGACTGGAAAACTGACGGAGCATTAGCCAGCCCATAAGGCATAACCAAATACTCGTAATGCCCCCTAGTGGTGAGAAAAGCCGTCTTCCATTCATCACCCTCACGGATTCTGATGAGATTGTAGGCAGACCTGAGGTCCAATTTGGTGAAATACTGGGCCTCCCGTAATTGCTCCAGAGAAGAAGGAATAAGAGGCAAGGGATGACGATTCTTAACAGTGATTGCGTTGAGAGCTCGATAGTCAATACAAGGTCTTAAGCTACCGTCTTTTTTGTCAACAAAGAAGAACCCAGATGCTGCAGGAGAGGTGGATGGTCTAATAAATCCATAAGATAAGGCTTCTTCAACATATTCTTCCATGGCCTTGGTTTCAGGTATGGACAATGGGTAAACACGGCTTTTAGGTGGAGAGGTGTTAGGAAGGAGGTCGATTGCACAGTCCGAGGGGCGATGAGGTGGCAACTTGGTGGCCCTGTCTTTACTAAACACCTCAGCCAAGTCAGCATACTCATTGGGGACATTATCTGGTAATGGAAAAGGGTTCTTGGCTAGATGGGTAGTGCAAACTGTAAGTTTTGCGGGAAGTTCCAGACAGTGAGCGTGACAACGAGGTGACCAACGAACCAATTCCTTTTCCTTCCATGAAAATTGTGGGTCATGAGAAGATAACCAAGGATATCCAAGGATGACTGGGTTTCGTGGTGATGATATGACATAGAAAGTGATTTCTTCAGTGTGAAGCAGGCCAACTCTGAGTTTAATGGGGAGTGTTTGATGAGTGATATGACCTTTACCGATGGGACCATCATCAACGGCAGTAACAGCAATAGGTGATTCACATTTGGTCGTAGGAATGTTCAACTGCTTCACTAAATCTTGATGAATCACATTAGCAGCTGCTCCAGAATCTATTAACGCTGAGAAATGGTAGTCTACATTAGCAACTGACAAAATGATGGGAAGTGACAAGCATAAACTGATTTGTAAAGTATTAAACATGTGACTCACTCGATAATTTGGAGAGGGGTTGGTCGTGGGTTTAACAGGACAGTTGGAACAACGATGACCTGATTCACCACAGTAGAAGCAGAGTTGATTGAGTAATCTTCTTCTCCGTTCATCAGGTGATAAGTGAGTTCGTCCTATTTGCATGGGTTCAGTAGGACTAGACTGAGATGGTATTTGAGCAGTAGTTGCAGGCAGATAATAACCTGACTTGGGACTTGGTTGTGTTCGTAAGAGATTGTCAATTTTGATAGCAAGGGTAACGAACTGAGAGAAGTCAAGGGAGTCATCTTTACAAAGCAATTCTGCTTGTAATTTAGCAGACAGACTTGAACGAAAAATGTGCTTCAAAGCAACATCATTAAACCCACTTTGGGCTGCAAGGGTGCGAAACTGGATAGCATAGTCAGAAGCAGATCTGGTACCTTGACGTAGCTGAGTTAGTTGAGAAGCTGCGTCCATGCCCCCAGCAGGATATTGGAAGACATCACGAATCAATTGAGTAAAGTATGTGTATGACTGTTTGATACGGGTGTCGTGATCCCAAACAGCTGTGGCCCACTCTAAAGCCTTCCCGGTAAGCAAAGTCATGATAAAGGAACACTTTGTATGATCTTGGCTAAACTTTTCAGTTTGATTGGAAAAATAAATAGAACACTGTCGTAGGAAACCAGTGCAGTTGTCAGGAGAGCCATCAAACTTATCGGGTAAAGCGAATCTTACCGGGTCAGGACGTGGGGCAGGAAGAGAATGAATATACTGTGTCAGATGCTCGTTTGAGGCTTGCAGTGTCCGTAACTGGTGTTGAAAACCATTGAGCAGATCCTTTTGATACTCAATGGTAGAGAGGAGTTGAGCGACTTCCGCTGGATTCGCGCCGGGCGAAGTATTCTGTAAAGTAGATGTAGGCTGAGTGGAATCCATAAGCGGGTCTTTATTAAAGGATCTGAGCATAAAATCCAAACAATAGTCACAATTCGAAGTCAGGTCACAGGCATTGGTCAAAACACAAGTAAAGCAATCCAAAGGCAGACAAATCCAAAAAACAGCAATCCAAAAGCGTTAGTCAAAAAGCAAAACAATGGTCATAACAGTAAATCAAAAGAGAATGTTAGAACGCTTAGTAAGACAGAGAACTGGCAATACTTCGCAATAAGGCAGTGATAGCACATGGCTTAAATACAGAGTGACAGGAAATGACAAGACAGGAAATGATGTGGCAGGAACAGGAAGTAACAGAGTTCAATATTCAGGTGATGGCTCCCTCTGGTGGACTGGTGCCTGATCAAACGTTACAGGTGTACGGGCGCTGGAGTCACATGCAAAAAGTGATAAACATCTAACTGCTGTGAATAGCGGATTTTGTGAAAACAGAACTAATTTCCAAAATCACGGGACCGTTCGTGCTGATGTTCAACGAAAGTACTATGTTCAGTTTGAATAAAGTAAATTACTTGGCAAGTAATTTTGAGACACTACGTTTCTATTGTAGGTTTTTTTTTGTCGTGATATAGGTCTTAAATTTCATTCATAATGGGCTTAAAAAGTCTTAAATTTGACTTTGTAAAACTTGCAGAAACCCTGGTTGAGCGATGTAGCCAATCACAGACATGTGTTGATTTCTTGAACGCAATGGCCAATCAGAAGCATTTAAGATAGTCCCCTCACCGCTCAAAACAGACTTTTTGTTCAGTGCTGAATTCTGTATGCTGGCAAATCCTCTAATTATAACAAACAAAGTGTGGATATTACGATTCATTGTGCAGTCAGCTTCATTGATAATAACAGAGATGTGTGAGATTGCGATGAACTGTTAGCTTTAGGAATTATTAAGTGAGCGCACTTTGGTTTTATTGTTTTTGGTGGTTTTGTTCATTTATTGTGGATATTTAAAATGTTTTCCATTTTCAGTGTTAAAGGCACACTGTGGAATCTTTGGCCACTAGGTTGCGCTCGACCTGTAATTTCCACGTCTAGTGCCCCTAGAGGCCACAAGCGCCGCAGCATTGTCGCAAAAGTCAACAAACAGTCAACCGGTCAACCTCCCGTGTCTTTATGTGTGTGCAGACGGCATTTGATTTGTATGTTGGAGAAAGTTAATCGATTCACTACTGACCAAAATAATAATATAAATATAAGATTAATAATATAAATGGTGTGGAAGTGGCTGGTCCTTTGCGTTCGTAGCTAAACAAAAAGAAATTGTATAAAAGCACTGCCTAGGTCACAGGCAAAAAAAAACAAAAAAACACCAAATAGGTGCAATGACAAAAGTACGCCTATAATTTAAAGTTTTGCCATTTCATTGAATCGGTAGTTTGTTAGAAAATTACAATAAGTGTACCTTTTATTCAATATAAAGGCTTGACTTCTTTGCCTGTTAGCTTTGTGTACTAACTCTTCTAACGTTTCTAACGTTAATGCTACCAGATGAATTGAATACAAATTAAACAAAGCCTGTAGCTAGTTGTTAAGTTGCAGCCCTGTTTCATTTCAAAATCGGAGGATAAAGTGTCTGCTGAATGCAAACCTTTCCCAATATTTATAAAATTTATATTTGTACTTACATTTAGCTACCAGATTGATAATTCGCTAACTTACTCTACTAGCATTCCTTGTTACATTTAAGGGTTAGTTCACCCAAAAATGAAAATTAAGTCATTAATTACTCACCCCCATGCTGTACCAACCCCGTAAGGCCTTCGTTCGTCTTCGGAACACAAATGAAGATATTTATGATTAAATCTGAGAGGTTCATGACTTCTACATAGGCCTGAAACGAGACTTCAAGAGATTTCCACGACGCGCACGCGTGAGAACTGAACTGAAGTAGTTGAAGGAGATCGCAATTCTCGCGCATGCGTCGTGGAAATCTCTTGAAGTCTCGTTTCAGGCCTACAAGGAAGAAAAGGAATAGTCGAATAAAGTCGTTATTTTGTTTGTTTTTTCGCACAAAAAGTATTCTCGTCGCTTGATAAACTTATAGTTGAGCCACTGTTGCGACATGGAATATTTAAACATTTTCTTTAATGACTCTCTGGGCCGTCCGGTGTCATTCCCTTAGGGAGCCTATGTAGCAGTCATGAACCTCTCAGATTTAATCATAAATATCTTCATTTGTGTTCCGAAGACGAACGAAGGCCTTACGGGGTTGGTACAGCATGGGGGTGAGTAATTAATGACTTAATTTTCATTTTTGGGTGAACTAACCCTTTAAGTTAAATGGAGGACAATATAGAATCAGTAACATCAGATATTGTGCAAGCAATATATTTAACTTACTAGTCCAAAAGCATGACGGCCAGGTCAGCATCGGTCGGGAATCCCTCATCCTCCTTTATCGCACGCCAGCGAGGGAACGCTTGACCAATGTTAATCCTCGTCCTTGCTTTTAGTTTATCACTCTCCCTTTTTCTTTTTTTGGTCTCCTCTGACAAAATCTTTGCTTTCTTCGCTTTCTTACGAGTAGCTGTTGATTCAGGCATGACGAAAACATACAGACGCCGGCAATCAAACGCGAGTTGAGCTCTCACGTTAGAATTTGAGGAAGTTGGGGTGGTGGGGGAAGTGACGTATGCCGTAAAGCGGTCGAATTTTGTAGTTCTTTTTGTGCTCGGGTTCCTACCCGAAACCCGAAGTTACATAGTGCTAGTAAAAGCGATACAGACACCTTCAGGCTTCGGCAGACGTGTCATTCAACCTATTGTAAGTCGATGTACCATCTTAATGGGTTTTGGTAATATATTATAAAGGTTGAAAAGTTCCACAGTGTGCCTTTAAATAGTCGTTAGAAATAAAAGTTTATTGATCTTTGAAAAGGTGTACCTGCATTATTATGCCATTATCATTATTTTAGATGTAAAAGGTCTCAGAACGACAATATTGTCGTTTATCGCAATAATTTCTTGGACAATTTATCGTCCAGCAAAATTTGTTCTCGTGACAGGCCTAGGCAACAGACATTTTTACTGGTCCTCACTCGTTAAGGAGGTTTATAAATTGGCCAAACATGTTTCTGTGATGGGTAGGGTTTGGGTTAGGCCATAGAAAATATTATTCACCTGATATAAAATCAATGGAAATCTAAGCAATGTCCTCACTAATATAGTGAAACGTGTGTGTGTGTGTGTTTGTGCAAGTATAAACTAAACTGTACATGTTGATCCAGTAAAATCTGTTGATGTTTTATTGTCAAATGGATTCACCATAAGAAATATTATCTGCTACTTCCTGTTCCAAACGTTTGCTGGCAGGTGCAAAAAGCGAGTCTCTGCCTCCACTAGACGGGTATGCAAATGTCACAGCCACTTTCAAAAAATTACACAACAATGTTTGGATCTGTGGCTCTCATGTGGAATATTAACAGATGCGGTGTGAGCCACTGCTGTCTCTCTGCTCAGATCTGTCTCTCTCTCTCATACACGGTGCATCAGCTGAAAAGGCTTGGCTTCCAGTGAATATGTAAAGTTGTGTGCATAGGTTGTGTTATATACAACTAATTGCATATGTATGCATGGGTGTGTGTGTGTCCGTGCACATATAAGCTGTCTTGATCATCTGTTGCCATGCAGGCCGAGTGTGTGCGATGAATACCAGTATCCGCTCGCATCTCTCTCACCCACTCATCAATATCCCACAATTTATCTTCAGTACTGTATGAAAGGAGTAGCTCACCCAAAAAATGAAAAAATCTGTCATTTACTCACCCTCATGTCGTTCCAAACCTGTACTCTGTTATTTTTTATCTGTCCAAACAGGGCAATTTGTGAAGAATGTTTATGCATTTCTTAGTAACCCAAAGATTTTTATAAGATTTCAAAAAAAAATGATTTTAAAAGAAGTTTCTTATGCTCAACCAGGCTGCGTTTATTTGATCAAACAGTAACCGTATTATTGTGAAATATTATTACAATTTAAAATAACTGTTTTCTATTGTAATATATTTTAAAGTAATTTATTCCTGTGATCAAAGCTGTATTTTCAGCATCATTACTCCAGTCTTCAGTGTCACATGATCCTTCAGAAATCTTTCTGATATGCCGATTTACTGCTCAAGAAACATTTATAATTATTATCAATGTTGGAAACATTGTGCTGCTTCATATTTTTATGAAAACTGATTTTTTTTCAGGATTTTTTAATGTATAGAAAGTTCAAAAGAGTGGTATAGCAATTATAAATGTTTTTTTTTCTGCATCCTCCTTGCTGAATAAAAGTATTAATTTATTTTTTTATAAAAAAAAAAATTTATTGACCACAAACTTTTTAACATTAGTGTATATTCTCACTATATCCACAGTCTTCTGAAGTCATATGATTTTATTTGAGGAAAATACCATTTTTAAGTTTCTTCCATCAAAGCTCTGAAATCTCATTTGTGTTTGCGTCATTGAAAAATGGACGACATTCAACAACATTTGCACTGCTTTTATAATGTTTTTTGGTCTGTTTTTGCCATGCACCATAAAAATATCATGAAAGCAATCAATACACACAAAAGTCATTATAAAAATATATTTACCATGAATGCAAAGTAAGTCGCTTTGAGTGAAAGCGTCTATGCACAAATATAAAATGTTCCAGAAATGTTTTAAAGGATGTCGGTAGCCAAACAATTTATGGACCCCATTGACTTCCATAGAATTCCTTTCCATACTATGGAAGTCAATGGAGTCCGTCGACTGTCTGGTTACCCATATCCTTCAAAATATCTTCTTTTGTGTTCAGCAGAAGAGAGAAACTCACACAGGTTTGGAACAACTTGAGGGTGAGTAAATGATGACAGAGTTTTCATTGGGTGAACTTTCCCTAAAAATTTCATTCTGTTTCTCATCCAAAGTTATCTCCTGACTTCAGGAAGCCACAGTATATGTCATTTGAGATACTTTGACAGCCCTTGCTCACTATATGCTTTCATCATATGAAAAAGAGCAGCGTTTCACAAATCATACAGGTTTGAAACGAGTGCAGGATTCTCGTTTTTGAGTGAACTATTCCTTTAAAGCATGTTTCTCTCCCACACTTGTTTCTTTCGTTCTCTCCCTCCTCTTTTTTCACACAACCCCTCCTCATTCTGTCTCTCTCTCAATGTCGCAGTGACTGAATGTGAGCTCTGTTAAACCCTCCCTTTCTCTCCCTCCTCCTCCTCCTCACTCGTTCTTAAGCATGTAGGCTCTAGGTTTGCTCGGTGTCTCTCTCTCTCTCTCTCTCTCTCTCTCTCTCGCTCTGGCTGTGTGTGTGCTCAGAGACGAGGGGCTGGAGAGGAGGAGGACTCAGAGGAGGGGGGGGGACATGGCAATGGGGGGATACGGAGAGAAAGACCTGTCTCTCCCTCTCTCCCTCTCATCCTCATGGCCCTCGCTCGGTCCCCAGAACCGCAGCGTCTGGTTCATTTACAGGTATCGGCTGCTCCATTCTTTTATTGTCGCTGCGGAGAGAGAGGTAGAGCGAGAGAGAGCAAGAGAGGCAGATGGATGCTCTGAAGAGGTAGCAGACAGACTGTTGAGCAGAATCAATGTTTTAATATACAGTATATATCATCTGTGTGTGTGTGTATGTTTGTGTGAACAGTCTGCTCTTTTATCGTAATCAGATCCCTCTTCTGTGCGTGTGTGTGTATGCGTCTATACGTGTGCATTTGAGTCGTGAATGTGTCTGTCATTGTACATACGATGGAGGAACAACACGCCAGAAAACCTTTTCCTGCTGTGCGTGTGTTTTAAATGAGTTCATGTGACATGTATGTGTGTTTGTGAATCATTGGAAAGGGGTATGAGTCACTACGGGTGTATGTATGTGTGAAAGTGTGCATCATAGAAAGTTGCGATCCTTCGGGGTCGATCATATACGGCATGAATGTGTGTGAGTATTCCTGGCGTATCGTCATCTATGCATCACAGTCCTTCCCGCTGTCATTCCTACACGGATGCGATATGATGATGCTTTTCAGAACGGTGTTAAAGTAGGAAAATGGTGGTAAAATTCGAGACGGATCAACTTCTAGAAAATGAGCGAACTTGTCACGTGAGAGGATTTTGTATTTGAAAATCACAATTTCAATAATAATAAAAAAACGTTCTGCTTATGGTAAAGATGTTAAATTGTAATCATCTTCAGTTACAGAAACTGAACTCATATTATTTTTCCAATGCTGATATAAACTGAATATCATTTCGTTAGCATCTTGTGATGCTCCTGGATTGAACAAATGTGGCATAAATTGGTGGATTTTAAAATGTTGGATTGTCGTTGGTTGGAAAAATCAGATTTTTGACATCTAAAATTGTAAAATGTTCTGTTTGTAGTAGGGTTTTGGCTCGGGTTCGCCATAAGTGTTTATAATTAGCTTTATGTAAGAACTAGAAGTCTAAAGTGTGTCATTTGTTAGTTAAGTACAGTACAGTACCTCAGTACAGTATAATGATGCATTTAAACAGATGGTTGCTCTTTCCAAACTCTTTTTTCCGCTGTCATTCAGGTACATCTGATATGTTTGTTGTTAGATGTGTTAAACCTTGTGTTTGCCAGTTCTGTGGGTCGTGTGCTGTATCCATGATGGATGATGATGCCATTCAGAACGGTGTTTAATTTGGAAAGTGCTGCTGTTGTGTCAGATTCAAATTTGAGATGGTTCAACCTCTAGAAAATGAACAAACTTGTCATATGAGAGGATTTTGTAAAAAAAAAAAAAAAAGTCAATTTTATATACAGAAACTGAACTTATTTTAGTTTTCCAACACTGATAATCTGAATATTAATTTGTTTGCTTGTTGTGATGCTCCTTGATTGAGCGAATGTGGGATAAATATGCAAATTTAAAATAGCTAACTGTGCTGTATCCATAATGGATCTCCAGGATTATAGGGATCTTATCTATATGCCCGTGGAAGAAGATAAAGACTGTAATATCACCACAGATTTAGCTAATGGAAAGAGCTCATAGGCACTATAAAGTCCTTTTTTGTTGAGTTGGTAAATTGAGATCCATTTTGATCAACATAGGCTGACGTAAAGCTAATAATGGAGAATGTTTCACATTTGTTTTAGAATAACATTATGCAAATAATTGTGCATGTTAGCAACAAATGTTCTGTGGTTATTATGTTAGATTCAGCATTGTTTGAACATCCTGACCTTAAATGAGTTTCTACTCACATCAGGAAAACTGTATATTTAAAATTGGAATGTTCCAAAATGGAATGTTTGGAAAAGGTTTTTAGAATCTTTAATTCATGCAGCTGATCCATGTGGTGATTCTTGCAAGCTGAGAAGAGTACAGGCTTTACGTTGTGCCCGCCATTGTAGCATGAATTCAGCTAGAGGCATTTAAGCATCAGAACAAAGATATTTTGCACTGAGATCGCAGTCAGAACACACAATGTTCAAAATGATAGAGCTGAGCTGACAAAACAAAATGTTAGTCTGTAACTGTCATTGTCTTTGCTCTGAACTAACTGCACACTTCTACAAACCCTCATACATTCACCATGGTAACCGTAGTGTCCGCCAAAATAGCATAGTTACTAACGTTATCGTTGCTACTGTAAATCCAACATATATGACATTTCAAAATCTATTTTTGAGCTTAAGATAGAAGCTGTGTTTTGGAACATGGCAGCTGGTTTCTAACCGGTCCAAGCTGGTCAATACCTAACGAAAGCTGTATTTTAACTGGTTTACCAGCCACAGCTTGACCACTTTATGCTGTAACTCGTTTTCCGCTGATTCAAGACGATTAACGTGCTTGAAACGGTTAAAAATTGGATGTTTACAAACCAGCTAAATTTTCCTGTGAATTCAGAACAGTGCTATTTTAGTATAATTAATGTACAAGTGTAGTTTGTATATGAATATTTTGATTTTATTGTTACATATTGTTTTCATTAAGTTCTAAAGTTCCAGTTTTTTGTTACGTTTTTGTCATTTTTATTAGTTTTATATGTAGTTCTATATAGTTTTAATGAATTTAATAATAAGGTATAGTTATTTTAGTACAAAAAAATATTAATTATTCATTGGCTTTGGCAACTAACTGAATTAAAATATTTCTATTTCTATTTTATTTTTGGTTTTAGTTTACGATCATAACCCAGAGTGATATTCTCAAATGATGACAAATCACTTCTTAATTTTGATTCTAGGTTGATAAAATGACTAGGCTGTGAGTCTTTCATGTGAGCTTCGAAACACCTCTGTCTTTTCTCTCTGACAGTGACTACATCATAAAGGAGAAAACTGTACTTCTGCAGAAAAAAGACAATGAAGGCTTTGGTTTTGTGCTCAGAGGGGCCAAAGGTGAGTGATGGACATCAACGAGCTCTTTTCTGGTTTGATAACAGCAGGACAGATCTCATCTGTGATTATGATCTATGATCTCTAGCCCAGACTCCTGTGGAGGAGTTCAGCCCGACTCCTGCCTTCCCTGCTTTGCAGTATCTGGAGTCTGTCGACGAGGGGGGCGTCGCGTGGCGGTCCGGTCTGCGGATGGGGGACTTCCTGATCGAGGTCAGCAAAGAGGTCGCCTCCTTAGATGCAACCATTAATGTGGGGTTTTATTAGATAAAGAGCCACAGACACTTATACAAATACAGATAGCAGACTGAACGCAAAGCCAAAACGAGTTTAGCGGTATAGTCTCCTATCTGTGAGGTGTTAAACCCTAGACTGAACAAATCTTAACACCTACACTGAGGTGATAAGCCTCACTGTGATACTTGTGTTACTGACTTTAATTTGATTCTGCAAGAGAAGATGACGTGGAGCTTGTGTACCCTGTATATGCCATCTTGACTATTTGGGATTGCAAAATATATTTGTATTGATGCATCTCCAGACGCTTCGGCCTGTTAGCAAACACCTTCACCTCACGGTTCCCGGCTGGTTAATGTGGAGTGTGAATCATGTTGAATCATTTTGAAACAAGGCTGATGATAATACTTAAGACGCCTACTTGTGTTTCTCTCTCTCTAAACTGCAAATCAAATTTCCTTTCTTATATAATTGTCAAATATAATTTTATTTAAAAACAATCTTTGTAAAGCTGTTTACCGTGAAAGTCACTTGAACTGAATAATGAGGTAGAAAGATTTTTTTTAATGTTTTTTAAAGAAATCTCGTATGCTCACCAAGGCTACATTTATTTGATAAAAAATACAGCAAAAACAGAAATTTATTGCAATTTAATTTAGTGGTTTTCTACTTGAATATATTGTCAAATGTAATTTATTTCTGTGATGCAACGCTGTATTTTCAGCATCATTACTCTTCAGTGTCACATGATCCTTCAGAAATCTTTCTTATATGCTGATTTGCTGATTATTATCAATGTTGAAATCAGCTTTGTTGCTTTTTAAAATATTATATTACATATTATAATATACTGTATTATATATTTGTGTGGAAACCGTGATAAGTTTTTACAGGATTCTTTGATGAATAGAAAGTTAAAAAGAACAGAATTGATTTGAAATAGAATCTTTTGTAATATTATAAATGTCTTTACTGTCACTTTTGATCAATTCAAAGCATCCTTGCTGAGTAAAGGTAGAGTAATGAGACCCCAAACCTTTGAACGGTTGCATATCTTACAAAATATCTTAAAGGGTTAGTTCACTCAAAAATTAAAATTCTGTCATTAATTACTCACACTCGTGTCGTTCCAAACCCGTAAGACTTTCGTTCATCTTCGGAACACAAATGAAGATCTTTTTGATGAAATCTGAGCGATTTCTGTCCCTCCAGTGACAGCTAGGCAACAACCACTTTGACTCTTCAAAAAATTAAAATTTCATAAAAAGATCGTAAAACTAATACATATGAATTGAGCAGTTTAGTCAAAATTTTCTGAATAGACTCAATTGTTTTATATGATGAACAGATTTAATTGAGGCTTTTAGTCGCATATAAACATTGTTTAGCGAACATAAACAGAAGTTTAACCGAACCGACTTGACACACGAGAACAAACCATTTGCAGAATCTCAAACGTGCTGCGTAACACGAGAATGAGCCTCATTGGTTCTTGCAGAAGCTCAAACGTGCTGCGTAACACGAGAATGAGCCTCATTGGTTCTTGCAGAAGCTCAATGTGATGCGTAACACGAGAATGAACCTCATTAGTTCTTGCAGAAGCTCAAACGTGCTGCGTAACACGAGAATGAGCCTCATTGGTTCTTGCAGAAGCTCAAACGTGCTGCGTAACACGAGAATGAGCCTCATTGGTTCTTGCAGAAGCTCAAACGTGCTGCGTAACACGAGAATGAACCTCATTGGTTCTTGCAGAAGCTCAAACGTGCTGCGTAACACGAGAATGAACCTCATTGGTTCTTGCAGAAGCTCAAACGTGCTGCGTAACACGAGAATGAACCTCATTGGTTCTCACACGTCAAGCGAAAATGCTTGAGCTTCCGTTTACCATATCTGATGTGTGAGATGATTAATGTTCTCACTCAATTCATATGGATTAGTTTTGCGATCTCTTTGTGAACTTTTTGAAGCATCAAAGTGGTAGTTGCGTATCTGTCAATGAAGGGACAGAAAGTCTTATGGGTTTGGAACGACATGAGGGTGAGTAATTAATGACAGAATGGTCATTTTTGGGTGAACTAACCCTTTGTTACTATTGATTCAAAGTACAGTGTCGTCATTATCGCTGTTTTCTCTCAGGTGAATGGGATTAATGTAGTGAAGGTGGGTCACAGGCAGGTGGTGAACATGATTCGCCAGGGCGGGAACAGTCTGATGGTGAAGGTCGTCATGGTTGCACGAAATCCTGAGATGGAGGAAATGCCTAAGAAGAAAGGTCAGGGTCTGCTTTTACTGTGGATTTGTCTGTGGGAGTATGAATGAATGGCATTGCAGACAGTTTTTGATTTGATTTAATAGCGATCTCTCCTTACCTTTAGTTCCCCAGCAAAGTAAGCGGCTGACCCCTCCGGCTATAGCTCTGCGCTCCAAATCCATGACTTCAGAACTGGAGGAGATGGGTACAATCTTACAAACACATATCCTCACCTTACATACGTATACATGCATGCATGAATATATACATTTTTATCCCAAAACTTATTATCATGCATTGTCATCTTTTTGACTGATAATGTGCTTATTTTTCTCTCTTCTTTGCACACAGTGGAGAAAGGTCTGTGCAATCTCTTGTCATTTTGAACCATTATATTATTATTATTTTAGAATGAAAAACTATTTCACAATTCACACGAAAATAAATAAATAAAATTATTTGCAATTTTTTTTTCTTAATTGCCACAAAACCACAACATTTTTTTTGTAATATTCTCATCATTAGATTTGCATTGATGCAAGTTTTTTAACGATATTTGTACTTCACAACCATAATGTATAAACACTTCACTTTTTAAAAACATAGTACATTATACATATTTTTGTCACATTGACAAAATGAAACTTAAAACAGGCTTAATTTTTATTAAGCAAAGATGAAATATATCTTAGTTTTCTGACATGTTTCATTAAATCAACTGTTTAATCTCATCAAAATGTTGTAGAGAGTTCTTTCAGTAATCTGTCTTCTCATATAAAATGTTTCAAGGATATGAATTTATTATTCTGTTGGTAGTATTAGTAGTAATAGAAATTACACTGTGCTTTTAACTTAACCATGTGCTACCCAGAGGTTGTGGAAGATTTTAAACAACGAACAACTGTATGTGATTTACATTTATTAGTTATAAAATGTGTTTCTGGTCAACGACAATGAAAACATGTTACAATGTTTGTTGGCTGTCAGCTGTCATCTCAGTTTGTTACCATGACAACTCAAAATAGATGGCAAACTTGAGAAACATACTTGATAAGTTTTAATAGTCTTACAAGGGAATCATTTAAATGAATGATACAAAAATAACTAAATATGAAAATATTACATTGTCCAGTAAAGCGTGCACTTGTGGAAAGTTATTGCATATGTAAGATTAATCACTTTCTGTTACAGCTGCCACCCCATGGAAGAAACCAGGTGATTTATCTTTTGATTTTGCTTTAATGGGCATGTGGATGTCAGTTATCAAATGCATGATGATGATGATGATGATGATGATGATGAAATGTGTACTGTGACTGTCTCAAGTTAGGACAATTATCATATGGGAGGCATTTACTGTAAGAGTTTCTCTGGGATGTATGAATGTGCCTTGTAAGCTGTTTGTTAGGATCATTATGGACAGATACACGTGTAACTGTCTCTATCTGTGTATTTGTGTGTGCAGTTGCACATTTTTTTTAATGTGATTTTTTTTTCTCTATGCTCAGATCATTCAGAGAGTTCTCAAGCTCCAGAAAAGAAGAAGAGTGTCTATCAAATGGCCCTTAGTAAGAAATCTTCCTTTTTATTATGACATCTTTTATATCTATCTCCTGCTATACATTTCTCTTTATATCCTAATATATATTTTAAGGTATATTATGAGATGTGCACATGGCTTCACCTCCAGTCTGACAGTCTGTTGAATAAAAAGACCAAAAGGCAATATATATGTTTTCATGATTTATAGCATGAATGGCGTCTTTTTTTATCCTTTCGTTCTCCAGATAAGCTGGACGAGATTCTAGCCGCTGCTCAACAGACAATTAGCACATCAGACTCTCAGGGTCACAGAGGTCATGGGGGCAAGAAGGAACGAAACAAGGGCTTTAACGCTAATGAGGTAACATCTCTGTTTCAATTATCTCTGTACTGATTAACAGTGATTCGACAGTGTTGAGGAAGCTACTTTTAAAGCTAGTTTGTCAAGTTACAAGTTACTCATAATTTAAACTACAGTCAAAGCTACTCATTTGAAAAAGTGGAAGCTACTTAAAGATGAAGCTACTGATGATATCTTTTTCATTTATCACCAGCATAAACTTAAAAAAAAAACTACTTTAAAAACATTGTAATGAACAGCAGCATATAGCTAAATATTTCACCATAGAAAAAATCTTAAATGCTGTGCAGAGATTCAAATCGGTGAACCGTCCGAACAAATTAATGTCACTAGAATAAATAGGACTTTCTAACATTATACATGAGAGAAAAGTTTGGAAAAGCCTGTTTGATTATTGCATCAGCTTACTCAGCTGTAGAGTAGCATATGACATCAAAAACCACAGCTACTCGTTGGAAAAAGTAGCTACAAGATAAGCTTCAAAAGAGTTATATACAGTACACAGCTTTGAAACTTGGTAGCTTTGGTTGAAGAAAGGGGTTCTTTATAGTATATTGCTACAAATGACCATTTACGTTTGTTTGCCCGATCGTAGGTGTTGAAAAGCTGTGTTAGTAAGGCTTTTCACCTGGTAATAAGTGTAAAAGTGCAACAACCTCTATGCTGCATTTGCTGAAAAAAGTACATTTACAAGCAGTTCATGTGTGAATATCGTGCTGTAATCCGTATTTCACTGAGGCAGCAAGGAAATGTGATAAATATGTAATCCCATCAGTCTCTTTTCTTTGTTCACAGCAAACTTTTGAACAATCAGGTGTTGGCATGATGCCATCAGGGTCTGGGTATGGTTATAACCAAGCCCAGTTTTCATCAGGCCATTCAACTCAGCGTGCTACGATGATGCGTCAGAAATCCATGGGTGAGTTTAAATGTTATCATCTCTTTAGTTCAAGTGCACTGTAACTAGGGATGCACAATTAATCGAATTTGTAATCGCAATTACAATTATGGATGCTAGTTAGTTAGTTAGTTATAGTTTGTTTCGGTTTTAGTTTATTTAGCAAATTCAAAAAAAAGAAAAAAAATTTGCAACCAAACATAGAAACGAAAATTAAATTACGGTGTAAAAATTGCTTGACCGAAAAGGTGTCGGCTGAAGCTTATGCTTATTGCGCCGATCCTTTTTGTATTTAATTTATTTTACACACAACACCAAAACACCAAAGTCATCTTGCGTACATAAAGAATGACTAAAAGAAGACGTTTTATTTATATAGCGCCTTTCCGTAGCTCAAGGTCGCTTTACATTTTCACTACAATACATTTACACACCCGCACACACATTACAATCACATAAGGACACATATAGTCACATTATCCAAAATACATGTTAAATAGATATGTTTTTAGCTGAGTCTTGAATGTAGCCACAGATGAGATATTACGAAGTGTATGGGGTAGTGAATTCCATAATTTAGGAGCATTAACACTAAATGACCTTCCACCTACAGTAGACAACCGGAAATGAGGGATGGACAATAAACCGAGTTCAGCTGATCTAAGGGGCCGGGCCGGGTTGGTAAGAGTAAAGTAGATCAGACAGAAATGGAGGTGCAAGATCATTTAATGCCTTAAACGTTAGAGGTAATACCTTAAAGTGAATACGTGATGCCAGTGAAGGTCATGAAGCGGAGGAGTTATGTGAGCAGGACGCATGGTGGAGGAGAGAACTCTTGCTGCTGAGTTTTGAACATACTGTAATCTTGCAATACGTTTTTGGGCAGACCAAGACATAGAGCATTGCAATAATCCAGACGTAATGTGATTAATGCATGAATTCAGCATCAGCTAAAGTGAGAGAAGACCGAAGACGTGCAATATTACGAAGATGGAAAAAAAGTTTTTAACAAGAGATGAAATATGAGAGCCAAAAGATAGAGTTGAGTCGATTAAGACACCAAGGTTACGAATAGATGAATAGCCGTGACCTGTCGTTGGTGAATTGCACAAACTTTATTTAACTGTGTTCTGTATGTCTTCTCTCCAAAGGAGTTACAGAAGAGGAGAGGGTACATCTCCATCCTCCTACTATGAAGTTGTCCCGTAGTCTTTCTGTGCCTGGACCAGAGGACATTCCCCCTCCACCCGACACCTCAGCGCCTGAGCCGCCCCTGTCTGCCGGTGGCCACACAGATAGGAGAGCAGCACCAACACATTTTTATGCTGTCCCTCCTCTGCCTCCATCACACCACCAGCCTCACACCCAGACACAGCACAGGGTCCCGCCCAACCGCAGGGTAAGAGCTTGATACCATAGGTCAAAGGTCCCAAGAAGTGGCATCGGTCATAGGCTTTGTTCTTTCTTGTCTTTTCCTTTACATATATTTCCACAAAAAAATAGTATTAAATCTTGTGTTTTACAGGCTGAAACTGATACCAGCAAGATGGGAGGAGCAAGAATGGGTGGCATGAGACGTGGCTATAGCAACGCCACACCTCCCTCTGATGTGGGCTCCAAACAGTCTACCACACCGCGTAACCAAGCGCAAGCGGTGGCTAAGATTGCAAGTCGGCAAGTTGGGAAGGGGCTGTTGGTGAAGCAGCGCAAGGTGGAGGAGGCAACAGGCAGAGAAAAATTGCAGAAAAGTTCCATTTCAATCCCAACTATTATTGTTAAAGCGCCATCTACCAGCAGCTCTGGGCACAGTAGCCGTGCAAGCAGTGAGGATACAGAACTGTCTCCTGAGATGAATGAAGAGCAGGAAGAGGATAAGCCTCAAAACCCAGTCATGGCTCCTACGCCCACTCCTCCTCCTCCACCTAATATCCCAGGTAAACTGGAAACACTGGGCAGGAGCACAGCACAGCGGGAACGTGAACGCTTCCGTGATTCCCGTCGGAAAAGCGCCTCATTTTACTACTCCTCTGAGGAGGACATTTTAGATGAGAAGGAGTCTGCTCAAACTCCACTGGAGGCCAACACCACCTCTCGTTTGCGCTCTTCTAAATCTATTGATGAGGGATTGATCTCCGGTGATGCCTTAAGCATGCCGCCTGCGTTTGGGTTGCCGCAGTACGCATCAGCTACACCTCATCAAGCAACTACCTTCATCCACCCATTGACGGGGAAAGTTCTGGACCCAACAAGCCCGCTTGGACTCGCACTGGCAGCACGTGAGCGAGCGCTGAAAGACGACCACCGTACACGTAGAGAGGAACGGCACTTCGGTCGCCAGCTGTCCAGCACTGGAGTTTTCCCTTCTGCAGTCTCCCCTCCAAACCAAAAGCCTGTTCCTCCATTCTACATATACCAATCACACACCTCACTCTACCTTAGTGGTGCCTCTCCAACAACAGGTGGACCAGGGCCACAGAGTCGCCCCCAGTCTCCTCGAATGCTGCGATTGACTGGTGGTGGGACGGGGAGCTTGGAGTGGAATGAACAGAACCTTATTGATAGAGAGGACAGAGGGGCACCAAAGGTGCGGTTTACAGATAATCAAGCCAGTCAGTACCAGTCTCACCCTCAGGACAGGGACAACAGAGCCAATCAGTACCACACTTACCTGCGGGAAAGAGAGAGAGAAGGGCACAAGAGGATACCGCCCAAGCCTCCTCCCCGCAGGCCTTCCTACATAGATAAGGAGAGTGAACTCGGCACAGCTGACAAAAGTCCCACCAGTAATTCCCAGGATGAGAGGGGAGGACAGAAGAGGGGAGAGAGTGGGATGGAAAAGGAGGGGGAGAAGGATGTGAAGATAGGGGGAAATCTAAGGGCTGGAGAGGGTGGCGATGTGATGATGCTTCCACCTCCTGCTCCATCTGTGGATGTGGATGATGAGTTTGTGTTTGCAGAGCCCCTACCTCCCCCTATACAGTTTGCAAACGGAATAGAAATAGACACCCATGGAACAACAGAATATAATCAACAACAACAACAGAAGGAGCTGTCAGGATCTCAGTCACTCAATGACCAACAGTCCCTGCAAATGGTTTCCAATCCCCCGCAAGATGCCATGTCCCTACCAGACAACATGCATGCTGACTCACAGCAGACACCCATCCATCCTTCTGCTGTGGTACATCCATATCTTTTCCCACCGACTTCTCTAATCCTGCCTCCACAGCTGTGTCCTAAAATACCTCCTGCAAACCCTCCTCAGTCTCAACCCTCTGGCTATTCCCAGCACCCAAACACTGGCCAACCCCAACCTTTACCCTCGCCACAAGCGGGAGACTCTGCCACTTCTAGTCTTACATCTTATGACAGTGAGGTGGCCAATCTGACTCAGTCAGCTCTCTCCCCATCTCTTCCTTCTCCTCAGATTTTCCCTCCTTCGAGTTCCCCTTCCGCCCCAGCCACCACCTCCTCATCTGACCCTATGTCATTGCATCGACCTCTACCACTTTTCTATCAAAACCAAGGTCACACTAATGTGTCTCTGTCGTATTCCACCATGGCTGCACCTGCTGCTGTAATGACCATCACCACAACTATGCCTTTGGAAAGTACATCAGTTATAGCAAGTGATCGACTTCCTCCGGCACTTAAGGGGCGTGATTGGTCGGAGGCTGTGGTTGATTCTGGAATTGAGGAACTGGAGAGTCACAGCATCAGTGATCACCACATGGAAAACTTTGCAGAAAGAATGGATCGAGAAGGAGGCCAAGAGAAGGAGAGGGAAGGAAGGCGAGAGAGTATGGAGAGCGGGATAGTAGGGGATGGTTTCAAAGGAGACCGAAGAGTGTCCCTGGATTTGTCTCTTTCTCACACCGATAAATTCGCTCAAAAAACACACAAACCGCACATACTTAAATCCAAACCTCCAAACCAGCCACTAGCTAAACCACACACTCAAAATATGTTAAAATACCACGCACACACACAGAATGGGCGAACCGGACCACCGCTACAGCGGCAGGCTAGCACTGCTCCCAACATGTACAGGTCAAGGGAAGAGGAGGAGCAAGAACAGGGAAGAGTAGGTGATGCTGAAGTGAAGATTCCAGCGTTTATGGATCGACGTCTGAACTCTCCTCTCTCCAATGTTAAGGCCAGCATCATAAATGAACTCAGCAGTAAACTACAACAGCTTGGTGGCTGGCAGGGTCAGGGACCACCGCCAAATCATAGGTGAGACATCTTGTGAAAACAATCACACACATAGACACACATTCCTACTAATAATACAGTACAGTATTTGAAATTACCTGAATTTTTGCATTGATAATGAAGTCACAATTATAGACAAATACAGTCTGGATAAACTAACGCATGCAACCAGTTTTTCATTTGAACAACATCATTTGAACAAATCCTGGAACTTACCCTGTTTGTGCTATGGACAGGGGCTTAAAGTCCAGGGGTCATAAAGTAAAAGTCCTGCTATATGTTTATTCCACCCATGAACTCATCCAGCTGATTTCACTAATTAGTTCTAGCTCCTGGCTGAAAAACTGTGCTAATTAGCAGATCCAGGTGATTGGAACAAAATACTGAGGAGAACTTTTGCTTTCTGAACCTGGACTTTACGCTAGGGCTGGGCGATATGGCCTAAAAAAAAAATCCCAGATTTTTTCACAAAAAATCCGATTTACGATTTAAATCGATTTTTTTCTCTCCCTACTTAAAATTAATCTGTAGATGACAAAGAAATTGTTCAAAACAAGTTTTAACTTTATTTTGTTTTGATATTCCCTTCTGGGATATTATCTGGATTAAAGTGGAATCAGAAACAACAAGCCAAAAAGACAAGAGGGCAGGCCCTGTCATTGTAAATAGTGTAAATGTAACATGGATTGGGGGGATGTGTAATAAAAAAAAACTTGTATCACAATAAGTTTATTGTGATTGTCAAATTATTTGGTAACTAAACATAATTTTATCACATTTACATTTTACATTTAGTCATTTAGCAGACGCTTTTATCCAAAGCGACTTACAATTGAGGACTAAACCAAGCGAGTCATCGTGAAGAGGCAAAAACAACGCAAGAAGTGCTCAAAATACAAAGTTCAGACATTGCTCGGAGTAGCATAAGCCAGGCAAGCGAGGATTTAAAGGAAATAATTTTTTTTTTTGATTTTTTTTTATCAAGTTTATTAACTATGTAAACACAATTTTTACATGGTACAAAGACTGGTATGCTACTGTTTTTATTATTGCTTAACACAAATTTCACAATTTCAATTCAATTCTTGTGATTTGATTCTGATATTGATTCAATATCAGTTCCTTTGGATAAATATTAGGTACAGTAGATAGCCTACCTTAATGTGTTATGTTAATTGTTCTCCAAAACTAAATCACCTAATGCTGTAAACATACAGAGAGACCCTGTCAGCTGGTATTTTTAAAGGTTAAAACTAACTCAAATTAAATATAATGTGTTTTTATAATAAAAAACAACGTTATAATATTTTAATGATATAGGTAAAAATATAATAAATGTGTAATATAGTTATCATATTTAGCAAAATACTCCTCTCTATAGCAATTATTTTAAGTCCAACCAACATGCGTGCTATGGGTTATTAAAAGGCATTCCTGAGGTAAATGTAACGTTATGTGACATATGTTGTTCTCCAGCTGTTTTATGGACATCTTTCCGCGGTTGAAAAACACTGATCGATCGATTTTATTACATTTCGGTAAGTTAGTAGTGAAGAGTAACAGATGATGGGTTCACGTGCCGCTTGAACTGAGATCTGTCTGCGATCTTTCACGTCACATTTACAAGCGCCAAAACGGTGTTTATTGTTTGAATTTTGTAATAAAATTGACAGAATCTGAGAGCTGAGAATCTGTTTCATATCAATAGTAACATGCTCTGTCTAGTCTGTCGGTGTCAGTGTGCTCTTTGCTACGCGATTTTTCTCTGCGTGAGAAAATGCATGTGTGCGTGAGAGCGTGTGAAAAGTGACAATTGCTTCTCTCACAGTGAACTCGTGAGAGTTGACAGCCCTGCTGATTCAGTTTGTACATGTTTCGGCAGGTGTGCTTCTGCTGCCGCGGTCTTGTTCATTTGCCATGTTGTTTGTGTATCTCTATCATGGCAAGCGCTGAGCCCGGTCGGAACTACGGGAGCCCAGATGGGCGCGTCGGCGGTTGTTAAAGAGAACACCGATTTTCATTAAAAAAAAATCGGCATAAACTACACATTCGAGTTAATCGATAAAATCGATTTATCGCCCAGCCCTACTTTAACGCCTCTGGCTATGGACATGAATGATACCTCAAATCATAGCAACCCAACAAAAACAGTTAAAACCTCTGAGTTCTCGTTGGCAACCACACACAACACCTTAGCATTGTGTGGTGAACTTTTTCACTGGCATGCATCTTTTTTCTGGTTTACATACTTTTATTTTCTGTTTCTCAGGTTTCCAGGTGATCCCTCCTCTGGCTGTGCACCTCTCATCCCTGCTTCTGTTCAGTCTCTCCAACGCTCCTTCTCTCCAAACCTGCTCCCTAACTCTTTAACATCTAACTGCCCCGCTGTGGCTCTGAACCCTGTACCTTCGTCTCCTCTTCCTGTAACAGCTCTAACCCCAGTCTTAATCCCGATCCCATTACCTCTAACCCCAACCCCAGCTCCACCCCCTCTCAAAGACTGGACACCATCTAATTCTCCTATTTCTTTTCCTCACGGTATTTTGTCCCCTCCGTCACTGCCCCATACCCCCCTCTCTCCTCTTTCCCTGGCTCATGCACCCCTCTCTCCTCCATCATTACCTCATCCTCCCATTTCTCCAATATCTCTCTCTCATGCGCCTCTCTCACCTTCCTCTGTCTCTTATCCACCGCTCTCTCCATCCTATTCCCCCTATCCCTTGTCTCCGAAACTTCGCTCTAAGTATCGTGGAAAAGTTTCAGAGTTTCAGTTCTCCGGGCCAGAGCTGCGGCGTTCTGAATCTCACTCATACACTCAGCGCCGTCGAGCGCCCAGTCCCCTCATCTCCTGTTCGGACCACCCGCAGCCTGGACCTCCGCGTCCATCCTCGCTCCCTCTCTTTCCATCTGCGCCTCTTTACAGCTCTCTGTTTGAAATCCAACCCCCTTTAACACCCCCATTGGGAGTCGCCCATCAATATTCAGACCAGTTTTTCCCCCAAACTTCTCCTCTCTACCCGCTCCCATCTCCGGTGGCTCCTCCTAACCCTGCGCTTGTCTCTAGGTCACTCTCCCCTACCAACTACCTGTCTGGAGGCTCCTCCCCATCTTGTATGGGCTACCCGCCCTTGACGCCTCCTCCACCCAATCAGCCATTTGTGTCTAAGCCCCTCCCCTACTGGAGCAAATATGATGTTGCTGATTGGCTGACTTACCTGAATCTGGCAGAGCACCGGGAACGTTTTCTCGACAACGAGATTGATGGCTCCCACCTGCCATCTCTGACAAAAGAGGACTTCCTGGATCTGGGTGTGAGTCGGGTCGGACATCGCATGAACATTGAGCGTGCGCTTAAGAGACTTACGGACAGGTGAGATAGGAAGATGAGAAAAGGAGGGGAAATGAAGGGTAGATTCAGACGAGGACCTGATGAACAAGCAAAAGAACATTAGAAAGCAAACTAGACAGAAGTAGTGAGGGGGAAATTATAATTTTTTAAACTGGAAAAAAGCCTTTACATTTGTTTTTCTAAAAATGGTCCACCATTTCATTAAAAATTAGCTCTGCATGGATATTTCTGCCTGCAGCTTTACTCGACAAATAAATAGTCTGCTCTCAATGTTTTTGTATGCTTAAGATGAAGATTAGTTAAGGAAGACTCAATTTGATCACAAAACCCATTTCTTGAGACTGTGACCTTCTGGTATACGTATTATTTTGCACTATCGGTCAAAGGTTTGTACATCTTCTCATTCGTTATGTAAATTATTCTCATTTTAGCGTTTATGAAAATAATACAAATGGAAATCTTTCTATAATGTAGTGACTAAATACGTTTTCACATTTTTGTTTTCACCACGTGCAAACGTGTAGTTTCTAGTTTTTTATTTATTTATTTAAACAGAGAGAGAAGCCTTTAGACCAAAAGTCAACCTAAAATCAGGTTGAAAGAAACATAAAATCAGTCAAGTGTGTCTAAACCTTTGACTGGTAGTGTATATTATAAATGCATTGAGTTATGATTTTTCATATTCCATTTAGGAAAACACCAATCAATTGAATTACATCTCATTTCTTTTGTTAAACATGGCATTTATTTAAAATTGCACAACTGACACATGCCCTATAATTACATACTGCACACTAATGTAACTAATTGCTTTTTGAATGCCAAATTCTTCATCTTAGTCTCTAGATGATCAAGCACTTTTGTTTCTTATACCTCATGCTCTGCCTCCTTTCTTTTCCTTTCCCCCTTCCATGTTTTCTAGGCTCTCCTCTGCTTTCTCTGTCTCCACTGTTTCTTCTGAAGGGCAGAACGAACGCATGAGAGATGATACGACTCAGAGCTAGAGGAGAATTAGAGAGAACTAGTTAGAGGATAGACAGAAATAAAGAATGTGGTTAGACAAAAAGCACTTGGGATGAAAGGGAAAGACTTCCACTGAAGGACAGAGATGGGGATGATTGCAAAGGAGAAGTGCTATGAAATACTCGAACACTCTTGCCGAGTGAAAGCTAAAGTCATCGTCTCCGTCGTTCTGAGCAAATGTTTGTCATCTCAGCTGAAGCCAGATGGGCAAACTTCTTCAGCCATTCAGAGACACACAAAGAATGTACTTCTTTCATTGTTTTTTGGGAGGACTATATCAAAAAGTGTACTGAATTTTAGTAATATTATATTATTATATTGATAAAAAAGAGGTTACTGTGCATATTTTAGCATCATGACGTACAGGCTTTGATTCATCTGATAATATGATGATTAAGGTCAACATGAAATCAGAATAGACCCCATTTACCTTTTTAATACACATTTCAAGTGCACATTATTCCAAAGAAAACAAATTTAATTCCTTTTTGGCTGATGTCATCAAGCTCTCTGTTGAGTGACTTTTCACCATCCAATCAATTTGCGATAGATAAAATCAAGCCTTACCTTACATTTTTATCATTGAATGTCCTTTTTTAAATCTGAAAATATGTTGGATTATGAAAGAAAAATGGGTTACAAACTATTTCGTGTTGACTTTAAGCACTAAAAGCTCTAAAAAAAAAAAAAACAGTCATCGTAATGCCAATAATAACCATATAAGGATTAAGTATGTAAGCATTTTAATACCATAAGCAGAATCAGTCTTCCAAAGATCAGAACTCAATGAAAGAACCCATCGTTTATATTGCTTAAGTGCGCTCTTTTTAACCTACACACACACACACACAAACACACACACACAAACACTGACTGTGTGTGTATGTGTGTGTTTTGTGATGGCGGTGGTGGTTGTTTTATAGGAGTAAAGCATAACTCCATTTCATTTGAAAATATATTTAAGGAATTAGAAACAAAGGAAATATATATGAATATATGTGTGCGTGTGTGTATGGAAATGAATGCAGAATTAAAGTATATATATATATATATATAAAATATCAGATATTTCTATTGTTCTGTACAATAATTGATGAATATGATGATACATAAGCTCTGCTTAAGAGGTTTGAATAAATTATTCTCTTTGAATTTATTCTCATCTGTTCTTGAGAAACAATTGTACGCAAAACATACAGTAAGTGGTTATATCCCCTCCCCCTCCCCCATTTTTTGCCCATTTTTGCAGCTTAACAGCCTATTTTCACTGTGTGCTTTATTAATTGTGTGCTTGAACATTGTTCCATGGAAGAAACAACCAGGGTGAGTAAATAATGTCATTTCTTTATTTTAGGATGAACTATTTCTTAAATCCCCACAGGCCACGATTGGCTGTATGATGCAGTAGAGATCACTGCGGGTGCTTCACCGTTCCTGTTGCTGAGGTGATGAACTCTGATAATAAACAATCATCAACATTCACTCAGTCAGTGTTACTATGCACTTTAGAACTTTAAATGCTTTGATATAGAAATTGCATATTTTGTTTAGGCTGTATTGTTTGCTTTTGAACTTATGAACCACACTGATACATACTAATTGCTTCACATGTTGGCGGTTTTTCGCTCTGAGCTGTGGTTGGCAGAGAGCTGAAATAACTCTCACATTCTACAACACACTTAAATTTCACACCTGACAACTCATTTACACTGAGATGAGAGATTATGTGTGTGTGTGTGTGTGTGTGTGTGTGTGTGTGTGTGTGAGAGAGAGAGAGGAGTAGAACACACACTTGCATGTACATATGCACTTTGGCAACAGCTGACTGACTGCACAGACACTGGAGTGAACATCAGACAGACAGACATGGGAGAGAAGTGAAGGATACTGAAGGAGGACAGACAAGCCAAGGACTGGAGGTAAAAAAAAAGCAAAGCATTTGCTCCTTTTTTCTATTCAGTTTAACTTAAGTTTATTGGGTAGTTGACAAGTAACTTTTTTTTTCAACATTAAGATGTGAAGCTAAAATTGACATTAAAGTTTTTATTTTAGGTGCTGCAACTGGTCTTTTTTGATCTTTTTAAAAATGTAAGTAGGTACAATTAGTTCATTCTCAGTTAATATGAGCTCATAAAATATGCATGCATGATAATCATACAAAATAGTTTTAGATGTGTGTCACGTCAACTACCCATACAGTGTAAAGAGTGTTGCACACACACGCTGATTTATTGGAAAGTGAAAAAATAACTTTTTTTGTGTTATTGTGTATATTTAGCTCACACAGAGCTTGCTCAATAGATCAGTGTTGAAATGCTTTCATTATGTTTTTGCACTTTACTAACAATTGATTGTTACGCGCGAGAACAAAAATGCTAGATTTTGGGGCTTTATGAGTTTAATTAAAGATGTGATTTTATTTTGATATGATGCTGTATATTTGTATACATGTGTTTTTCCATATCCCATTCTTTCATATTAGAGAAATGATTGTGATCTCATGTATGTAACGTACATTTAAAAAAAAAAAGGTTTTAACACTGCAGAAACACAAGAGTTGAAAAAACACTATCCATCAGGGGCAGAAATGAACCTGGACTTAAGGGAAATCCCTCTGATGTATTAAATTTGTGGGCATTTTATTAAGTGACTGTTATCTAATAATGGATATATTTGACAATTTTATTCTGGGTTCTAATTATGGGTTTATCCACAGTGATCATTTTAATTCGTTTATTTAATTTATTTGACACAATGGGCATTGTGTAGAACATATTCTATCATAAATAGAAAATCGCCTCCAGGGGGGCAAAAATCACTCCACTTTGTGACTCTGTTGTATAGTGCACAGTGTGTGTGTGTGTGTGTGTGTGTGTTGTGAAGCATGTGTAAGATGACCTACCAGCTCTTGTTTATTTGGAGTTCGCTCGGCTGGTGCATGGAATCCAGGGTGGGGGAGACATCTATTTCTGATCCCAGATTCCAGTAGCAACACACACACACACACACACACAGACACGCCTTTACAGATGCTTATAAATGCATGTATTAATACATACTGATGCAGTTATGTCCATTCATTATTTTAGCGTTCTTTAATTTGGCTATAGTTTGTGTGATTTTGTGAGCCTTTAGCATAAAGATTTCTGTCAGTTTTAATCATATTAAATTCACAGCACATTTCAGAGATGTTTATCATCACAACTGACTATATCCAGTTGCAGTCTCGCATGCAGCGAGTCCCAGGAGTGATTCACATGGACAGTTGCATGCTCTGGATAACAGCCAGAAACTCTCCCACAACCTATTTTTATCAGATAGACTTTGCAAATACATGCATTGGGAACACTTTACAATGAGGGCTCATTTGTACCTTACATTAACTAACAGCACGCGGTGCATTTTTTACAGCATGTATTCATCTTTATTAATGCCATAAAAATGCGAATTAATTAAATTCAATAGAAATTGAATTGTATTTCTATTGAATTGAATAAAATTGACCAATTGTAGTTCACAGTGCATTAAGTAATCTTAACAGATACAACTTTTAATTTAAAAAAATGTATTCTTAAATGTTAAAAGATTCATTACTGTAGAAGTATTGTTCATTATTAGTTCATGTTTAATTTTAACAAATCAAGTCAAGTCATCTTCATTTATATAGCGCTTTTAACAATGGATTGTTCCAAAGCAGCTTTACAGAGATAAACATAATTTAAGGTAACAGAGATTGTTTTGGCTTTATAGCGGTTCTTGAATAATGTTATTTCCAGCTAAAGTTAGTTTTGATTGATTCACCTCCGTTGAAATGATCATTTGTTATTAAATTAGGGGCCACTAAGACAACGCCGTTCTCAAACAGACTTTAAACGCGAACCTGTGATTAACGCTGACGGCGTTCACATGCGCATTAAGAATTGATTCTATAGTTATGTGCTTTTGAAAATATGTGCGCAGGTTTGCAATTCCATACAACCCATGCCTAAACAAACTACTTGTCTTGCCTATAAATTTTGATACAGAATTTTGTTTTATTTTATCACTTCGGGGTTCGCGAGCCGAAATTCACAACGCTTCATCTGTAGAGTGGGAAAGGGATCCTCCATAGGGAGAGGATAGTGGACACTTCAGCACTGCATTGTCATCGGGTCCAGGCGGATCTCCTTCGTCAGATCTGGATACGGCCTGGATCCGGCAGGCTGCGGGAAAACTTCGGGATAAACAAAGACACTAATATTAGCGTAGATGACATTCTTCTTATGATGTAGCGAGTACATCAAGATTTAAGGGAAGTGTTCCCAGTTCCGGCTGACCTAATCTATGCAGCCTAACATTGAATTATAGAAGTCTATAATGTATTATGTGTATGCTAGGTCAAAGAGATGTGTTTTTAGTCTAGCTTTGAACTGACAGAGTGTGTCTGCTTCCCGGACAATGGTAGGAAGACTGTTCCAAAGTTTTGGTGCTAAATAGGAAAAGGATCTACCGCCTGCAGTTGATTTAGATATTCTAGGTATTATCAACTGGCAGGAATTTTGAGATCGCAATAGACGTGAAGGACTATAATGCGTTAAGAGCTCGCTCAAGTACTGCGGAGCTAAACCATTTAGTGCTTTGTAATTAATCAACAATATTTTAAAATGTATACGATGTTTAATAGGGAGCCAATGCAGTGTTGACAGAACCGGGCTAATATGGTCATACTTCCTGGTTCTGGTAAGAGCTCGAGCTGCGGCGTTTTGAACTAGCTGTAGTTTGTTTATTAAGCGTGCAGGGCAACCACCCAGTAGAGCATTACAATAATCTAGCCTTGAGGTCATGAATGGATGAACTAATTGTTCCGCATTTCCCAATGAGAGCATATGGCGTATTTTAGATATATTTTTAAGATGGAAAAATGCGGTTTTACAGATACTAGACACGTGGCTTTCAAAAGAAAGGTTGGTATCAAAATGAAACCTTATTGTAAAGTTTCACCCATGCATTTAGGCACAAGTCATATTATGTATCAATAGTGTTCTATAGCAGTGGCTCTCATACACTTATCATTTGAAATGGCCTTACTTTTACCAGTGCATCATTTTTTATTTTAATCATCATCCAATCAAGTTGCAGTGATTTGTAGACAACAGATTGAGAACCTCTGCTCTAAAGACTCGTTTTATGTCAAGCGGGCCGCAGGACTTGTTGCTCATGTCATGTGCTATTTTGCATCTTGTGACTGTGTGTTTTTTTACCCCAAACCACAGCGGATGTAATTTTAGACTTTGTTACCTTATTGTATTTAATATGCACTTGTAGTGTACGCCAAATCTTAAAAGTATATTTTTAAAAAGCTGTACTTGCAGATATGATATTAATGAAATAAAAGGCCATTTTAAGGGGGTACACTTTAATGATCTTTTGCCGTGCTTTAAAGTACACATTTTGATGTGACTAACATGCATACTAAAGTACATATAAAGTACTTAATTTAAAAAAAAAGTAACATCAGATAGCACCCTACAGTTAAAATTTGAATCAATATTTTAAATGCACTAAATTGGAACTTCATTACAAATGTTTAACTGTCAATATATTTAAATACATGACATACAAATTTCTATAGAATTTACAGAAATTATTTTTGTGTACCATACATTTTTCTGTCGACAGTGCACTTTAACCACGTCAAAGAGAATATAAATAATTATGAAATGACACATATAAAGATCAATTTAAACTTTAATACATTTTCATTCATTTGCAAATTACATGCAATTAAATTTTTCAAAGACATTACATGCAGTTCGTATATATAGACATATTAGACTGAAGTTACTTATCAACATGACTAAAATGTTGGCTGTTGTTATATTCTAAAAGGCAAAAGGATAAACCTGGCTGTACAAAGGTGACGTCTTTTTCTTTTTCAAGAGTGTCTGTACTTGTTAGTGGTGTTTGCGAGTCAAGCATCATTAACATTGCTCATAGAGTTCTGAACAAATCTCTAACACTTTTAAACTGCTGCATGTAACTCATTCTGCAATATGTCAAAACAAGATGTTCACATCCGATGAGACAACAGGGGAATGCAAATGTGCAGAAGGTTCAAAAGCCTCAGAGACGCGGCCGTCTGTTTGCCATGAAGCCTCTCGGAGGATTGTGGAAACGAATAAATGTCACCTGATGTGTCAAGGCGGGTTCTGATAGTGCAGGGGTAACAACAACAGCCTTGAGGCTGGTGCAACAAGCAGGAAACTGGACAAAGACAACTTTGGACTTCGATTGGTTTTATACTCCATAACATGAAGCATGCAGATTCTTCCTCACTTACACACATGCATGTAATCAGACTGTGTTTTGCAGCCAGCTGCGACCATGGCGGACCCTCCCGCAGGCCCACCTGAGGATCTCAACAAAATCAGCTTCTGGATGGTAAGAAAAAAGCTGTTCCAACACACCTAGTGAGCTGCCTTGCTGTTTACTCCCTACATAGGTAGCTTCCTTCTAAGGCAGCACCATAGATCAAAAGTGACTGATTTGGATTGCACTAGATAGCATGTGCCACACAAACATAGCGCTTTTCATGGGAGACTCAATTCACATAGATTCAATTTGGCATTTATCATTCCATAAAGAACCTGTAACATCAATGGAGCCTTTCTAATGCAGAAAAGGTTCTTAATAGTGGAAAAGGGCTCTTCAGATTATTTAAATATTCTTCCCAGTAAAAAAAAAGAAAAGAAGTTATTATAAGAACTGATTACTGAAAGGTTCTTTGGGGGAAACAAAAATGATTCTTCTATGCCATCACTGTGAAAACCCACATTTGGAACCTTTATTTTAAGAAGTGTGGCACACGAATATATGAACCTCCCCCATTTTAACTATTGAGTATTAATTCAATATATTCTCTCTAAATCATATTTTTTATCTTTTACATTTTCCTTTCTAAAAAAAAAAGCCTATTGCTTATATTGTCCTCTTGGATAGTATGCAGATGTGCTTACTTTGCACATATTGTGTTCCCAATTATATATCATTATATTTGTCATATCATTTGCACAATTATTTTTGGTAACATGGCAAAAATCACTCATTAACATATCTAAATTTGGTTAGTCCAATCAAGATCATTTGCTTTAATCTGGAGATGCTGTCATCCTCTACCCACCATTATTTTGTAAACGTTACTAGGGTTATTATAGTTAGTCAAGTAATGAATATGTTTTTATAAATTATCTGAGTTTTCCTGTTCAGTGTTGATGACTTAATGTCCAACAACCTCTGCAGGCACTTGTTAAAAAAATCACAAGGGAGTTTTACTGATGCATTTTATGTCACAGAATAAAATGTGAAAATATCTTGGGCTTATGTTCACCTCAGACCTTATTTCGGGTATTTAACCAAAAAATATTCAAAACCCCCATTGACTTTAGGACAATGGAAGCGGAAGTGCTAAAACGCTAACTTGTTTCTGGGATTTGGCCTACAAAAATACGCCATCCATTTCCTTCTGTTCTTGTCTCAAGCCAGGAAATTTCGTGCGGACAGTGCGGAGGACATCAGAGTCGCACCAAGCGTGTAATGACATCATAGCATGTATGAAGGACCGGGCTCATGTGGAGCGACAGTACGCCCGTCAGCTGACTGAGTGGAGCAGCAAGTGGAAATCAATCACTGACACTCGTGAGTCAAAAACTGGCAATAAGCTGATTTCACGCAGCCGCCATTTTGAAATCGAAAGTGAGGCTCCGGTGGGAAGAACCCCGGAAGTACAGATAGACAACAATGCCTTGGACTACCAACCTGAAGCTGCTGCCGCGATTTACACTATTGGATGTTAATATCCAATATAGGATATGTATATAGTTCGTTCCTGCTTCTTTTTTTTCCGTTCTGAATTAAATATATTAAAAAAAATATATATTTATAAATGAATTTCACTGTATATAGTTTAAAGTATGAAAGAAACGTATGTACATTTTTAGAATAACTAATTTCTAGCTTTTAATTTCTAGCTAACGCGATAATAACGCGTTAACTTGCCCAGCACTACATATTATACATCATCTATGTTGACATTGCTGATTGTGAAAGATGCACGAATAGTTAGTGAAATGCCTTATGCTAGATAACACCACAAATGTAACGTTATCATGGTACGAGCATGGAGCATTAGTTCAACGTCAAGCTGATAAAAGTAGCCTATTATTGTAACGTTGCAGTGGGAGTTTACATGAGTTTCCAGCATGTTGTGTGATGCTTTCTCCGGTGTGTTGAAAGTCTCAGTGTGGCCGGTATCATGAGTGCTCGCTCTTGTGTTCGAGCACGAGCGCTCTTGTAAAAATTGGTTGCAATCTGAAACATCACCGATAGAGGCCGCTAAAAAATACACATAGCACCTTTAGCTAAAACCATGAAGAAAAAAAAAATGTTGTTACTTGAAATAAACCCAAATTTTAACTTAACATTTTAAAATAAAAATTAATAAAAGATGCATTTTAAAAATATACAAATAAAAGCTAATTCAAAATATTAACAAAAGCTAACAGTATCTCAATGATATTAAAATAGCAGTTACATAAAAACTCAAATCTGCTGGATGTCAAGTTCAGTTGCAGTTTTGCTTAGTGTGATGTAAATGGATAAAAGTGTTTTCAACTGAGCTGATGTCTCTCTCTCTCTCTCTCTCAGGGCCGCTGTACGGGTCGCTCTTGCGAGCGTGGCAGTGCTTTTTCTCGTCCACCGAGCGTCTGTCTGCCCTTCACACGTCCATCTCCCAGTCTCTGGTTTCAGAAGACGGAGAGCGCATTCGCTCGTGGAAGAAGGAGACGTTCCCGCGGAAAATGTTCTGCGGCTTCAAGGAGTCACATGACCTTGGGACGGCTTTCTCACGTGCTCAGAAGCCCTGGGTGAAAAGATTAAAGAAGGTGATAGTAAGACGGATACTGACGATGATATAATCGCTGGAGGTCGCCAACTATTTCAAAGTAATAGGTGTTAACCAACTGAACCATTTGTGTTAAAATCCCACTCAGTATTTCAGTATATTAAAGCAAGATAGTATAGGAAAAAACAGGCTTACTTTGGAGATTTCAGGCTATTTTGCTTCATTAACTAGTGGAAAGAAAACATCCGAAATACACATTTATTACACGTAGATCTATTGGCATAGATTTCGATTACAATGTATAACATTAAAGGCCATTATTCTGAGAGTTTTTTTCTCCACTTCAGTATCACTTATATACACCAAATTTTACAGTTTTTTTCCCATCTATACTCTGAAGGCTTTTACTGAGGAGTTTGTTCATACAAGTGAAACTCGAAAAATTAGAATATCGTGCAAAAGTTAATTTATTTCAGTAATTCAACTTAAAAGGTGAAACTAATATAGACTCATTACATGCAAAGTGAGATATTTCAAGCCTTTATTTGTTATAATGTTGATGATTATGGCTTACAGCTATGAAAACTTTTCACAATATTCTAATTTTGAATTTGGGGTTTTCATAAGCTGTAAGCCATCAAAATTATAACAAATAAAGGCTTGAAATATCTCATTTTGCATGTAATGAGTCTATATAATATATTAGTTTCACCTTTTAAGTTGAATTACTGAAATAAATGAACTTTTGCACGATACTCTAATTTTTCGAGTTTCACCTGTGTATCATTTGGCTGATTTGATACATTTTATTCCTAAAAATATTTTTTTCTGTCTGTTGACTGTATATTTGGGGGTTTATGGAATGATGAAAATAGATATCCAAAATCCCTTGTGTAAAAACCTTTAACTCTAATAAGCCAATAAAAGGAAACAAGAAATTTTCAGATTTCAGCTCTGGAAATGTATGTGCAAATTTAATTAGATAATGCCTCACAGCATATCTAAACAACATTTCTGGAAACTTGTAATTCAAAACAAATGTTTTATTGTACTGTGATTAATCAACTATTGGCAAATTGTGGCGATATCTATTAGTTCAAAGTTTACCCTATTATTATCTGCATTTATTTCCTTTCATACTGTATTCAGCTTTTAGTGAGGAAAAAAATATTACTTGACGCTGGAAACGTCCCTGTTAGAGAGAGAAGATGAAATAGTTGTATTCCCAGTGCATTTAATAGCATAAGTTAGAGTTGAATATGACATGAAAAGCACTATGTGATGCTTATAATAAGTTTTTGTGTATCCATTAGCTGGAAAAGGCTCGTGCGGCGTATCATGCGTCATGTCAGAGGGAGCAGATCGCTCAGGAAAAAGAGAATCAAGCCAAACACAACGCCAACCTGAGTGAGAGCAAACTGTCCAAGATTCAGCAGACGAGAGAGAAAGCCACAGAGGAACGCAGCAAGGTCAATGAGCAATGAGACTTTCTACACAAATATATTATATTCATTATATATAATATATTCATGAATTATTTATGTATGCTTTTGCAGGCACGTGATCGTTATGAGAAGGTCCTAGAGGACGTCACTGGCTTTGCACCGCGATACATGGAGGAAATGGAGTCTGTGTTCGACCAATCACAGGAGGAGGAGAGGAAGAGGATCAGCTTCCTGAAACAGGCCTTCCTGTCCATTCACAGACACCTCGACATCACCAACAATGAGAGGTTTAAAATGGCAACACGCATTTGATTACAACATTACATTATCGTTTTTTTTTTTTGTAGTGGATACATTTAAGCGATCCGGTCATTATGAAGGGAACAAAAACAAATATGTTTTAGTGTTGATTTCAGAACAGTTTCAATTGAAATTGATATGTGTACACAGGGTTTGAAATGAACATTTTCACTCACCGGCTAATTTAGCTACTAAAGTTACCGGCCAGTCAGAACTTAGAAATAATGGAAAAAATAATCCAAATGAACTACGTCACAGCTATATATTATAAAATCTGGATTTCATACATTCATTACTTATTTGAACAAAACCCTGTCATCCAGCCATCTCCTCCCTTCCTCTTTTATCCTCATCCTTTTCACCAGAAATGTGTTTTAGCTGGACAGATCAATACAGTACAAAGAACATACTTATTTTTTTTTAGGTTTTCTGTCTTTTCTGTTAACCAAATGCTTTTTAATCTTCGCTATTGCTTCAATGCAAATGAACAAGCGCACCATTATTTGTTGTGTAGTGACGTGTGTGTTCAAGTAAGCCAGATATGTGCAGATTCTGCGCAGTACGCTGGATCTAATATATCATGATGACTCACGAGTTGAGTATTTGCGGTAGATCTGCGCAGATTTGGCTCACACGAACTTCCCCAGCAAAGTGAGTAAACATAAAAAGTAACGCCAAATTGGCTCGTGATTTAACAGCGTTACATGCCACTGTTTTTACCCTCATTTCAAACCCTGTGTGTACATATAAATACATAAAGTGCAGAAAGCAAATATATATGTATATATTATGGAGGCTTGTTTTCACCACGGAATAAAAAAAGGGTCATTGGGACTTTTTTCTCAGAATTGAGTGTTTATATCTCTCAATTTGGACTTTATAATTTGCATTTGCAAACTTAAATGAATAATTCCGAGGGGGGAAGAAAATCTGAATTACGAGATATAAACTCACAATTCTGTCTTTTTCCCTTGCAATTCCAAGTTCAGATATAAACTCTGAATTGCAAGATATAACTTGTGAGATTAAAAAGTTATACATTTAATATATATATATATATATATATATACATATATATTCATAGACTGCTATTAACACTTTCTCAGACGAGCAGATGCAATGAGACCTGTTTTCCTGTTTGTTCATGTGACGTTCAACATAAAGCATTTATATGTGTGTATATGGGTGTGTTTCAGTATAAAAGCAGTGTACGGTGAACTACATCACACACTCATGTCCATCAGTGAACCTGATGATCTCCGCTGGTGGAAGAACAACCATGGGCCGGGCATGCCAACCGACTGGCCCAAAATAGAGGTGTGTGTCATCATATGCATTCAGATATTATGAGGGAAACTATCCTATATGTATTTTTGTGTCAAAAACTGTCGTAATTTAGTGTTTCACGACTTGACTATTCACAAAACAAGTTTTAAAATGACTACAGGACCCGTTTGAGTCTTCTTTCTTTCTGTGTTTTTGTCCTGTAATCTCGTCTCTCCGTGTTTTTGGTGCAGGACTGGAATCCTCCGATTAAAAAACATAAACTAGGAAAGAAACCAAAAGCACACAGAGGACCTGAGGAGAAAGCGTAAGCTCACCACACACACACACACACACACAATCAATTTTCAACTATGATGTATTTAAGGCTAGACACTACAAGGCAAAACCATTGTTTTTTTTATTAATCTCCACATCAGTATCACTTTCATCCACTAAACTTTACGGTTTCATTCCTATCTATATTCTGACGGGTTTTACAGAGGGGTTTGTTCATATATAATTTGCCTGATTTAATACATTTTATCCCTAAAACATGGTGAATTTTCTGTTGACAATATTTTCTGATTTATGATAAAAAGATCCCCTCTGTAAAAAAAAAAAACGTTAGCTCTAATATGTCAACAAAATTAAGCAACCTGGCTTTATCAGTGTTCACATTTGTGTTCTGGAAATGTATGCAAATTAGGGCATATTTGATTACATAATGCCTCATTTCAATATTTAAATATATTTCAGAAAACTTGTAATAAATTACAATAGTCTTGATGTGATTAATCAACCAGGGAAATTATGGTGATATTTATTATTCTACATGTTGACCCTATTCATCTGTAGTGTCTTGCCTTAACTGAGAATTTTTGCGCTCAACGTGCTCTATTATAATGTCAAAGGTAATATTAATTAATTCAAGGTAATTAGAAAATGAATCGTATTCCGAGATGAAATGTGTAAGTATTGAGCAGCGAGTCTCTTTGGGTTTCCGTCTGTCAGCGGTTCAAATCCTTCTTGGCTGAACTGATTCGGTTGGATGAGGAATGATTGTGAAGTGCAGTCATAAAAGTGTGTCATTTGCTGAAATGTGCAGAATACTGTGTGCAATACTATAATGCGCTCAGCTTGACCTTCATTTCCACTGTGATGAATGAACCGGAGCTGATTTCATCTGATCATCCGTCGAAAGAGTGAGGAAATGTTTTTTTACACAAAATGCATTAAAAATGCAGATTTATGTTTCTAGCATGACCGGGGCTGGCAGTCACTGAATTAAACATGAGGTCATGTGACAACAATGTTGCATACTACTTATTAAAATGCTTATTGTTGCACAATGCACACTTAAAAATAGCTTGTAGTGCATGCTGTGAACATTACTTAAATTTTTCTTTGATTTTGATGTTCAAAAATAATGATGCATTGAATGGAAAGTCTTAAAAATGGTTAACATCTAAAACAACGTGTTTTTTTCCCAGTCAAAATATGATTGACGAAAACGACCTAAATACATACTTTTATACCAACAAAACTCATTTTTATGGGTTAAATCAGGTAGAAATAGCTCTTTAAGGTAACATTATCTTTGGTTTCAAATCTCTATAGTTTAGTTTGTATTTTGTATGAGATCATTGATCATTCTCAGTGCCCCTTATTATGCTATTTTCTAGGTTCCTAATGTTGCTTTGGAGTCTCCCACAATAGGTTTACATGCATCCAAAGTCAAAAAAAGCTTTTAATTTTCTCCGGATACCTATTCTACATTGCAGCATCAGCTCTTCTCTCAAAGAGTCTGAAACCGGTTCGTTTGAAGATTCAGTCTCTCTAAAGTGTATTTGCATTGCAGAAAACAGCGTCTTCTCAACGACACGAACCAAACGTCTCATCTACAGCGTTTGAGGGCGGGGCAAAGTAAATGTAGTTCACACAGCACAGGCAACCAATGAAGACCATTATGCAGATATGTTAAATCTTTAAAACTTTGCAGACCTTTTACATTCACAAACTGCTATATAAAATACACACAGGTTATATTCGAAAAAAGCTTAAAAGAGGCAGCCAGCCAGGGATTGCAACATGACTTTTACTCCAAGATCTGGTGTGTGTTCCGCTCCTTCATGAGTTTTGTAGTCCCTTCCTCAGAGACGCATCTATAAAACATGCTGCTGTTACTTCCATGTTTCACTGTGGGGACGCTGTGTGTGTTCATTGTGATGTACTGACAATCTTTAGCACTTAAGCGTGAAGGCCCAAAAGTTGGTTTTGTCATCTTCCTCCAGTGTGCTTTTGGCTGAGCTCCAGTTGAGATGTTTTTATTTTTGTGAACTGTTGTCTGGTGTGTTTTATTCTGCCATGACGACTGTAACGCCTTTAGACATGAGTCTCTTTCTCTTATGCGGACACTGTGTTTGGAGGGCAGCCAGTCCTGGGCAGATTCACACTTGTGAACGTCACCTTTTTAATGATGGGAGTTCGGTGTGCTTTAAGGTATATTCAATGTTAATGGCTGCAAGTTGTTTAGTTAAACGTTTTTGGGGAAGAATGAATCAGTGCTGGCGAGGTTTGTTTTAGTGTTATGTTTCGAGGCATGTAGTAGATTTATGCATTTGAATTGCATATAACATTTCCATCTATTACACTGTATATAATAGTATAATAGTAAAATATACGGTTTGGGCGCCTCAGGAGTTGACGTGAAATTGAAAGTGCTGAGTTTCTCTGTCATCTTCTCCCGCAGGGTCATGATCGGAGGAGTGCGTGTGCGAGCGCTGTACAACTACACCGGAGAGGAAGAAGATGAACTGTCCTTCAGAGCAGGTGATCCTTCGACCCTTGTGAAGTTACACTGAATCTCACTGAGGTGCTGACGGCTGTCGCTCTGTCTCACAGGTGAAGAGTTCCTCAAGATTGAGGAAGAGGATGATCAGGGCTGGTGCTGGGGGGTGAAGGAGGGCGGAGTCCAAGGCTTTTACCCAGCCAATTACGTGTTACCTGTGAAAGGACATCAGGAATCATAGATGAGGCACAACCACGCATATTTACAGTTATGGAAAACATTTATACGGTGCCCATCAAAAAGTATGTAAATGTCTGAATGTCATTGGATTTTCTTTTAGACTTTTTCAACACTATATCTATTGTTTTGTCATTTAACCCTTAAATGCATGAATGTTTTGCCAATCATTACATATTCGGGTCTTCAGCGACCCGATAATATAAAACTCTCCTGATGTTAGAGTAACACTTACAGAAGGATGAAATAAAGCATATTTTGTTATCTTTTGGAGCTTGGAAGGGGTTCAGTTTGAGCAGATGTTTTACCATCATCACTGTCGTCATCAGAGCTCATTTCCCAGTACTTTCAGCATCTGGCTCATATTCTCAAAACCATTGTTTTCATCTTCAAAACCAATATTTCGATCGCTGACAGCTCCTTTACTAGATCCACCATCAAGTGACAGTGACAGTAATGTTTGACTGCGTCAATACTTGAGTCACTGGCGCACATAACAACCCTCCCGATTTTGCCGGGAGACTCCCGAATTTCAAAGCCCCTCCCGAAAATCTCCCGGACCGACCTTTCTCCCGAATTTCTCCCGATTTCCACCCAGACAACAACCATCCGTCACTGGGCGACGTTTCAGACCGTGGCATCTCACAACTCGCACTTTATTCCGAAATCTAACTCGTGTACTCGTTACTTAATAAACAAAATAAGATAAAAATGAGCATCAAACAGGATATACCCGCATACACGGGGTGCCCGCATAGATAGTAAAAGGGGTGTTCGCGGTATATAATATAATATATTATATTGCACATAATATAATACTGCCGACAGTTCAACAAGGAGCGCACAGCTTTTAAAGGGGCCACACCTTATTTGTACTCGCCAACCAAGCCCCCCCCCCCCACCTCCAAAAAAAAATAAAAATCTCCCGGATTTTGAAAACCAAATGTTGACAAGTATGGTCACTGAGCCATTTCAAGTTTTCCTGATTATTCTTCCTATTCTTTTGTTTTCTGCCTGCGGTAACTATGAGTGAAACATCACGCCAGCATTGTGGACCAGACATCGCCACCATGTGGAATAATGGTGAATTGCACTTATTCAGTCATCAAAGGTTCAATTATTGTTGTGCAACAAAATATACTTAGATTGTTACACACCTCGGGTCGTTAGCGACCGCATACAATTTTTTTTTACAAAAAATGAATGGGAAAACAGGCATCATTTTATGTTTTTTTGTTTTTCTTGTTATATTACGTATGGTGAATTGATTGAGGAATACTAAGAAGGTTGATGTCTAACTTTAAAAAAATGAATGAGGTATGTGTTTAAGGGTTAAAACTATCTTAAAGTCTTTCTTTAAAGATTCTTCTTGTCAAGTGTATTTGCGTTTTATTTCTGTAAATTAACTTCTACTTAGTTTGCAGTGCTACTTAGTAACAGTGACATTCAGATATTTTTAAGTGACATTCAGATACTTCCACCGTATGAATGGAAAGAATTAAGTTAACAAGTGTGTTAATTGGAAAACAACCTACAGCTACAACCAGTGTTTCTTACAGACCAAAATGAAAATAAAATATTAATTCTGTTTCATCAATGGAACTTTTACCTCTTTATTTAATAATATGGGATGCCATTCATTTTAATTAACACATTTTTCGCTTTTGGAAAACCTCCAAGAGAGCCAGAGACCTGCAAATGATTCAAGCAGAGTCAAGAAACGGCCTCTTTGTAATTTATATATTGCTTAATGAGGGGTTGTACAAAAACCAGTAGGAGCTTGTTAGAAAGATTACCGTGCACTGGAGAAAAGCCTCCATTATCATCAGAGCCAAATCCATATTATATTTCACCTACAGGCATTCACACCTGAGAAAGTGGAAGGAATAAAACTAACATTTCTGTGCATTGAACACTTGACTATCAGCTCCGGCTCTGTCACACGCCCAGGACCGAACGAGCCAAGATGGGATTTTAACAGGTATCTGGTTAAACATCAAGGAACAGGTGCGTAACTATAGCAACCAGTCAATGATTCTGGAATGCCAGGGACCTCTGGTGGTCGATCTGAAATCACATCTCCATCTGTTTTAATGTTGTTTTTACTGTCAAGGCAGAAGTTAAGCCTCAAAGCTTGTCTATTTTACTGTTTGTACAAAGTATTACTCTGAATGTTATTTTGTGCATGTGAAGTATTATAAATGCAGTTTAATTACCATTTAAGTTTAGGGATTTTTTATGTTGTTGAAAGAAGTCTCTTCTGCTCACCAAGGCTGTAATTATTAGATAAAAAATACAGTAAAAATGTGAAATAATATTACCATTTAAAACAGCTGTTTTGAATATATAGTAAAATGTCATTTATTCCTGTGATCAAAGCTGTATTTTCAGCATCATTACTCCAGTCTTCAGTGTCACATGATCCTTCAGAAATCACTCTAATATGAGGATTTAATGCTCAAGAGACATTTAATTATAATCAATGTTGAAAACACTTGCTTAATATTTTGTGGAATCTTTTGTAACATTATAAATGTATTTACTGTCACTTTAATGCATCCTTGCAGAATAAAACAATTACTGACCCCAAAATGTTAATTCATAAACGCACCAATTTAAGCCTGCTTTTTCTTAGAAAATAAATAATAAATGTTAAATCTGTAAACACAAAAAATCCACAAGTTTGAAGCATCTTTAGTTCACTAACAGACTGTTTTTAATTGTGAATCATATATTAGTAACAAGTTGGTGCCACTTTTTAATTTATTCAGGCCCAGAACTGTTCACAAACACTCGCGTACTTCTGTGGATCATGTGTCTGGCCTTTACTACAGCTTAACACTAGTAATGGGAAAGTTTCGAGTTCGTAAAGCATGAAACACCAAAGCCTTGTAACGTACGGTGTTCGTCTGGATGTAAGCATTAAAATCTATAGCTAAATCCATTACATTACAATTAATAATCATTACACAGCTACGGTCATGCATTTAAATTTCTTTCAAACCAGTACATTTAGATATATTATTTTCAGCTATTTTATTATTGTGTACTATTTATTAGGATATAGCAACTGAACTGGGACGCAGCGATATCATTTCACAACAATAATATCTTAAAGGTTGGTGTTAATTAAAGATCGAAAACAAGAAGTTGTTGAGATTATAATGGTTAATAATATCAATATCATGCATATAAAGTGTCCAGTCCATATGTAGCGGGCGATAGCGTCAGTATTAGTAACAGAAGCACATAGCGTTTCAGTGAGGCAGATACAGAGAACTCATTCACACACAAGCACAGTCCTCCACATACACACACACACACACACACACATGCAACATGAAAACCTTTAGTGGGAGGAAACACACAATAATATATGCCACAAGATGTTGACGCACATATGCTCTGGAAGAAAAATGAAAGACTGAGGATCATATGACATTGTGAGGGCAGAAAGCAGCGCACGACAGCTGCGTTAAAGACATCAGCCAAACTGATGACACAGCTCCAGTTTCAGCTTAAACCAGAGCGAGTGATATAGACGCCGCAAACCGGGGGAGTTGTTGATTGTTTGTTTGTTTATATTTGTGTGTGCGTGCGTCTGTGCGTGTTGTACGGAACGAAGTGAGGTGAGGGAAGGCAGAATATCCACTGCACCACTGTGTGACTGGATTCTTAATGGGAGGGGGGATGGAGAGAGAGAGAGAGAGAGAGAGAGAGAGAGAGAGGTAGAGAGAGAGAGGTAGAGAGAGAGAGAGAGGTAGATGGCTTATCATTAAGTCATAATACATACTGGAGGACACAAGTGTGTGGGACGCAGACAGAGTTCAACAGAACCACAGGAGAGCTCAAACAGGGCCGCTAATGTGAACTAACTACCTCAAGCATGTTCAACATGGAGGCCGGGCACCATTACCATTACGCCCGCTAGATCTGGATAAGGCGCCCTGCTTATTCATTTATTCCTTTACTGGGAGAATCAGCTTTTCTAGCGGTCATCAGCATTTACCAGGAGCTGCAAAAATACCCTTAATAAAAGCGACCTTTTTTTGGTCACACTTTAGGGTCCAATCCTCACTAAACAATTAACTACGACTTTTGCCTCAGTAAACTTCTAATCACTGCGTATTAATAGTTAGCAAGGTAGTTGTTAAGTTTACATATTGGATAGGATTAAGAGATGTAGAATATGTTCATGCAGAATAAGGCATTAATATGTGCTAATAAACAGCCAATATCCTAGTAGCATGCTAATAGGCAACTTAGTAAGTTAGAAATTGCATGGTGAGCAATTATGAGATAAAATTGCCTCTGAAACTGAGTTTGCATACATAGACATCAGCGTAAATGTGTGTTTTAGGCCCGCCTGTGAATTCATCTGTTATATTTTAGAAATAACTTGAACAAATATTGTGCTCTTAAAAATGAAGGTTCTTTATTGGCATTGATGGTTCCAGTGAGAACCTTTAACATCCACTGAGTCTTTCCACTGCACTAAAAAAAAAAGAAAATATGTTTTTATGTCTATCCACAGACAGGACCTTCATGTTCCAAACCCTGAAGCTGAAACTAGAAGAACTTGAATGTCTTATTGCTTCATGGTTATCATCTCTTGAAAACATTTAGTGTGAGTTATCTGTTATATCAACCCTCAACAATGGTGACATTTAACAAATATACATTTCGTTTATATATATACACCTCAAGTTACAATTTAACCATCATTCAGATAAGAGCTTTTCAAGTCATGGATCAGTATGAGGCGCCAAGTGTGACCTGATTGATTTTGTGGAATGAATTCATTCACTGCATGAAATGAATTTGCATTTCATGCAAAACGCTGTTACTGTATACTTTAATGCACAAGAAAGAAAGAAAAACAGTTTGTGAACTGATCACTCTGAATAATCTCTCAAAATAAGCACTCTGTGAATATGATGATTAATTCACCCGCATACACGAAACTAATTTAGTCCATTAAATAGCCAGGTCACCAGCAACGTCAAGGTCATGGGTTCGAGTCACAGGGAATGCATGAAAAATACCTTGTAATGCAATGTAAGTGGCTCTGGATAAAAGCATCTGCCAAATGCATATATGTAATGTAAAATGCAATGTTCTGATAGGGTTGCAGACAGCAATGTAAAAGCAGATCTAACTGCGAAAGTAAATAAATAAACCAGTAAATATATGCATATGAAGAGAAAACACTTGTCATGCATCCAATCAAACTCTATTTTGGTGCAGAGTTAGGAAGAGTCACATTTGATGTCAAAGTTTTGTGACACCTTCATCCTCAAAAACATGCACAAAACTACACAAGGTACAAGAAAATAGGACCCAGATGACATTAAATAATTAACTTGCTGTGAGCAAAAAAAACAACAAAATCCAAAAGACATTTTTACACCAGTATCCTATATCTGTTTAGTCAATATCATGTTAATGATTTTGCATATTTTGGGGCTTATAACACATTTCAATGTTTTATTTCCTTTTGTAAGCACATTTTTGCAGGGTGAACTCTGAAGCAAAAGCAGCTCAGAAGCAAAACAGTTTTTCCATTTTAAATGTCTGTTTAAGTTGTAGTAGCAGGCTAGGCAGGATCCCATCCTCAGTCGTCCCTGCAGATGAAACAGTGTGTATGCATGGATGTATGGAAACAGGCTAGAGCAGGTGTGTTTTGTGCATGTCTCAGTGGTCGCTGTATTCAGGACCGTGGCTACGGACTTTGCGTAAGATGTTGCGCTGGGTGCAGCATCAGTCCTGTGTGCGGCCACGACGCGCGCGAGCTGTCTGCATACACTTACAAAAATGCGCCAGTAGGTTTGTACGCCTCGTACCCCGGATAATCAAATTACATTCGATTTTTACACTTTACAGCGAGCGATTGCGTCGTTTTTTTCCTCTCCCAGCGGTGGTATGATCTGTTAACTATATATTCACCGTGTCCGCGCGCACTGACGCGCTCCGGATCTGTGAGAGACACCGAATCAACGGGAGGAAAATCATTAGAAGAAGATTCGTCGAGTCGGCGCGAGGAGAAAGGAAAAGGTACAATGTGCATTTGATCAGATGAATGATCTCAAATGCTGTGGAACTGATCAGTAGGTTTGGTTATAATTCATGCTGTGGGATTGACGGGGATTGGTTTGATTTAGGTTTCCTCATGTCCAACATGATTCATTAGAAGAGGATCCGGAGGATGTGATGGATGCATGAGAGGAGAACGGTAAGATCTTTCATTAAGCATTCGTTTAATTTATTTATTTATTTAGCTAGTCAGTTTATTTACTTAAATATTTATTCATAGCAATTGCCGTTGGAATTGTGATGATTTCGCATTTGGCAGTTGTGTTAATGATGGCTTGGCTTGATTTGCATTTTTCTTTCTCATTATCCGTGAATTACACAGACACCCGTGTGCCATTTTGTTGCGCGTCTTCGAGGGAGCGCGCGCGCGCGTGTCGGGGCCTCACTTGTGTATTTCACGCGCGTACGGCGGTCTCCGTTAAGACGCCGCAGTCACTAACGCATTCAGATGCACCGTTTTACTCTCACATAAGAGCATCAGACCCACTGCAGTCTCTGTCATGATGGAGAGCACTGCATCTGATGCCTTATGAAGGTTAATTAATAATCAATATAATGGCTTATGAAATAGATGTTTAATCCATGCATTTGACTCGTTTTTTGGCCTGTGGCTGATTTTAACGAAGCCGTAGTGCAAACAGAGCGCCGCCACCCAACCGGATTCCGACATCCAGCATCTGCAAATCAATTTAGCGTTGTCATGGTTACAGTGAAGCTGCACCACCGCACCTGTGACACACACACACACACAGTAAAGATGCGCCTGTGGGTGATGATGGACAAAGATGTTAGAGCCATATTAGAACAAAACGTTGTATTAAAATTGTATTTTGCAAGACTTTCTTTGGATTCATTTGAACAATTTCTGATGTAAGACCGTGTGTGTGTTTGCATGCACAATCTTACTTTATAATTAATAAACGTGCTCTGTTATCAATTAAAGGTCGTAAACTTTTAAAACAAACCCGACTGGCATTAGTTTCATTACCTCGGCTTTGCTCTGCATGTACTCTAAATACCCTTAACGGTGCTTTGGCGGCTTCTTCACTGTGCGCATGTGTTCTGCGCATGCCTGCTTTGATGTCAAAATGGATAAATATATAAAAAAGTGATAATTTCAAATGTAACGCAAACATGTTTTTCTTGTGCCTTGGGTTTGTAGGATGATTTTTGATTGTTTTTAATGAGTGCATGATCTTAGCCAGATTATGTCTCTAATAAATGTGTGAGTTCATGTAAGCAGCTTAAAACCTGTTGTTTTATTAGGTAAATGTCACAAATAGTTTAAAGTGAAAAAGAAAAAGATCGTAACACCTGCATTTTTGGCCATATTACCTCAATTTCACTTTGCATGTAAAGTGACCAGTCTTTTCTGGTGTCCAAATCTTTTCTTTCTTTTTCTGTGTCTATTGGTTTCCATTTTGATGTCAGTAATTTTATATAAACATGGTGGTGTCGAGCTCGGACTTTTGGTTTAGAGTTCATTTCTGGCCCATCTTACACCTTAAAGCCAAAAGACTTAAAGACTGGTCTGGTTTATGATCTTTTTTTTTAAAGAATCGAATAAAAAAATTGGTACAATTCAGAAAAAACAACATTTGTTTACATATAGGCAGCATTTACTAACATTCTTGCAGTCTGTTTTTTTCCCCAGCATTCTGCCAAAAGTTTTAATTGTAAAGCTGTTTATACAAACAAATTCTGCTGCTATTGCATTACTGTCATCCAGCATTCGTCATTATTCTCTATTTATTCCTTGTAAACATCAGTGTTCTGACATGAGAGTTGTTTACCTCTTGCTCGTATGTACAGTGGTTGCACACACACATTTCTTTGTAGTTTGTATTAAATGTCTGTTTTCATTTACATAAGTAAAAATGTGAATATTGTATTATTGTATATTAATTATTTCTCATTATTCTACTTTTTATGTTTACAGAACCACACATCTATGCACATTAATAAAGAATACTAATTTTCAAATATAATTTTAGAGCTAGACATTGTTCTGACTGCACAAACCTGTTGCCTTCAACCAGTCAAATTATATATTAAACCTCAATTTTTTTTCAGTCAAGGCCAGACCAATCCAAGTCTGGAAGGTTGAAAAAGAAAGACTGTGTTATTGGCTACAGCTGTGGCTGCTTGATGTTTATAAGTAATAAAAGAAAAAGTGGAAATAAATTGAAATTACAATTCTGCTTTGACTGGGCTAGAGGTCACAGCATTTAGTTGCACAGGTCACAGTTTTTAGTTGCTGATGTACTTACCCTCACACCCTTAGCTATATGAAATACGATAAGCTGTACATATATGCAGTTTTTGACCTCCCTCGTCCTCTCTCTCTCTCTCTCGCGTTCCCCGTCCCGTGTTTTTTCTTCCAGTAAGCAAGGCCAATGCTGACTGTGATGATTGTGATGGCAAGCAGAAGACTCCCGTAGCAGCATCCAGTGCTGTTGACAACTGTGTGGATTACACTTTGATGCCACAAGATACCTGATTCCACAAGTTAATCGTAAAAAAAGTTAATTCTCTTTCTTGTTTTGTGGATGTTGTCATTCAAAATACACTTCCATATTTATTATTTTTCATAAAATGAACATTTAAGAAGTTTTGAGGGGTTTTGGTGCTCACTATTTGCCTTGTTTTGTTTAGGAAAGGGGCAGGACATGATTCAGTTGCCATGCAGGCTGCTATCGTAACAGGCCTTTTCAGCCCCTCCCCCCTTATCTGGTTGGTCCAACTGTTGTTGTGGCCTCACCTCCTTGGACCTCGCTTGGCCGAAGCCAGTCCCGCCTGCCCCAATCCCTGTAGCTGTTCCAATCAAGCCAGTCGAGTGATCTGTACCAGAAAAGGCTTAAATGAAGTTCCTCAGAGTATCTCGTCCAATACGCGATACCTCAACCTCCAGGAGAACTCCATACAGGTAACCTCCTTGATACCCTAAATATACGTTTTCTTCATGAAAACTGCATGCCGAAATTAGCTACAAATGAAAATGATGGATTTAGTGTTCAACATACTTGGTTATTCTTTGTTTACAAGCTCTGTTAGTTAGACCATTCAATGCTACAACCATCAGGCATTGTAGATCAGTCATCTCCAATCACAGAGTGACAGATGGTTAGCATACGCAAATACTGAAATAGAGCAAAATAACAAAGATGCAACATTCGTGGGTTCTGCAGAACAGGCTAAACCTTAACAATTTAGATTCAGAAGATGCAGTAACCCCGTTCCAGAATGTGTCAGCTGTTATAACTAACTAGATTCTCTTCCTCTCTTCTTCTTCTGCAGTTGATCAGGTCAGACACCTTCAAGCACCTAAATCATCTGGAAATTTTACAGTTGTCTAAGAACCAGATTCGTCAGATAGAAGTGGGAGCGTTCAATGGCCTTCCCAATCTCATCACCCTGGAGCTTTTTGACAACAGACTCCCACTGGTACCATCACAGGCATTTGAGTACCTGAGCAAGCTTCGTGAACTCTGGCTAAGGAACAACCCCATAGAGACACTCCCAGCGTACGCCTTCCACCGCGTGCCGTCACTGCGACGGTTAGACCTCGGTGAGTTGCGCAAGCTCAGTTTCATCTCGGAGGCCGCATTCGAAGGGTTGCTGAACCTACGTTTCCTGAATCTGGGCATGTGCGGGCTTAAGGACGTACCCAACTTGACACCTCTCGTGCGGTTAGAGGAACTGGAGCTGTCAGGAAACCAGCTGGGCGTGGTGCGTCCTGGATCGTTCCAAGGCCTGGTGTCTCTACGCAAACTGTGGCTCATGCACTCTCGGATCTCTGTCATTGAGAGGAATGCCTTTGATGACCTCAAGAATCTGGAGGAGCTCAATCTGTCGCATAACTCTCTGCATTCATTGCCACATGATCTCTTCACTCCACTGCAGCAGTTAGAGCGTGTCCATCTGAACCACAACCCTTGGGTTTGCAACTGTGATGTTCTGTGGTTGAGCTGGTGGCTTAAAGAAACCGTACCTGATAACTCCACTTGTTGTGCACGATGCCATGCCCCACCAGGTACTAAGGGCAGGTACATTGGTGACCTTGACCAGAGAGACTTCACCTGCTATGCACCTGTGATTGTGGAGCCACCAACGGACCTGAACGTGACCGAGGGAATGGCAGCGGAGCTAAAATGCCGCAGCGGGACATCCATGACTTCTGTTAATTGGTTGACCCCCAATGGGACCTTGATGACCCATGGAGCGTACAAGGTCCGGATTTCTGTCCTGCATGATGGAACCTTGAATTTCACCAATGTGACCATGCAGGACACCGGACCATACACCTGTATGGTCACCAACTCTGCTGGCAACACCACAGCAACTGCTGTGTTGAACGTCTCAGCTCCTGATCCAGGCAGTGGTTACAGCTACTTCACAACTGTTACCGTTGAAACCGTAGAGACGGGGCAAGAAGGGCACGAATCAGCTCGGCAGTTCGTCAACGAGACGATTATTAGCTTTCCAGGACCGCCAGCCGCATCTGCATCAGCAGGTCCCACTAGTTCGATGCTGTCCTCCTTGTCACCACGAACTACGCGTGCACCCGATCGCCCGTTCACCGTCTCCATCACAGACGTTGCCAACCTGTCGGGTCTTGAGGACGTAATGAAGACAACTAAGATCATCATAGGCTGCTTTGTGGCCATCACCTTCATGGCGGCCGTGATGCTGGTCGTCTTCTACAAGCTTCGCAAGCAGCACCAACTGCACAAACACCATGGCCCAGCGCGCGCCATTGAGATCATCAACGTCGAAGATGAGATTGGATCTGCAGGAGCTAGTGGCATCACAGGAGGGAGCACTGTCCACACTGGAGCGGGAACTGGTGGAGGAAGCGGGCAGAGTCCAAGGATTCATGACCCTGAGATCATGACCCTGCCGAGCGTTGGGCAATCGGATCACCTGAACCACTACTACAAAGCGCACCACTTTAACAACAACGTGCTGGGCTTAAACATGGCCACTGGAATGCTCAACAACAAACCCAATCTTTCCTCCCAAAATCAGGCTTCGACCATGAAAATAGGGACCGGTGACATCATCCCTGGCTCGACCTCACCTCCCCTGCCAATCCCCATCCCAATGGCGATGACTTTCCATGGAACTCTGAAAGGCCTTAGTCACGTTCCCAATATGCAGACTGAGCCGCTGTTGCTATCGAATGGCTCCAAGGAGAGCGTTCAGGAGACCCAGATCTGATTACTCACATACACATGCAGGAAGGGAAGTAGACTGGTTTTTACGCCAGTGTGACTGTCAAGTCTTTGACATTATGGAACTCCATCCCTTTCCGACAGATTCTATGGAATATTCCGTTCAGTGAACAGAGAGACAGGGTTTTACTGAAGTGGACATGGCGCTATTGAGTACACATGTGCCAAAGCAAGCGTCTTTTTTGCAGTTCTTTTTGAGTTGTGTCCGCGTATAAAAAATATAGTCTATATTAAAGTAGTGTAATTACGTAAGTGTTGGTTTGCCACAGTCGAGCGACACAGAGTACACACACCGATGTACAGCAGCTAACAGACCTGTATAAAAGCATACACACATTTACACTCCCCGGAGGTTGACATCATTATTCATTGTACTCACCTCGGTAGGTAGTGTACCTGTGTGTGTGTGTGTGTGTATATGTGTGTGTGTGTGTAAGGGACAGTATTAACTGAGACTAATTCAGAAATAAAGACTTAAACTGCTGTGATCCAGAATACATGCTCATGTTCACTCTGCTTCATGATGACATTCTGAATCTAGCACAAGTGAGGATCAGTTCATAAGCTCAGAAATCTGAACTCTAAAAGACACCAGTTTCAGGGTGACACACATCATACCTAGAGAAGAGGGCAGAGAGAAGAAGCCTTTCCCTGTGAACAATAAGAGTTACTTGGCTGCTGTCCTCAGCAAAGGTACCATAGTACCTCCCAACAAGCCGCCATAGTGCAAACTCTCTCTCTGTGCATATCTACGTTTGAAGAGTTCGTGAGTGTCATATGTTTGTCTTTTCTCCTGTCAGCGCTGAAATGAAGAGTAACAGCAGTGTGTAAGGGCTATTTCACTGGCATTGGGTGTTTTTGATGTGCGCAGAACGTATCTGGACTTAAAGCCAACATGAAACGCCATTTAACTTCTGTAGTATTTCTATGTGAAACATGGATGCGGGGCGGGACTTGACTTTATCCATCGGGAATTGATTGGATCGTGAAAAGTGGGTGTACCAGAATGGAGCCAGGAGGAATTTGTGATTCTAGCCGAAATGGAAAGTCGTTTCAGAGGCGGAGCAGGTTACAGTTTGATAAAAAAAAGCTGGATTTTTTTAGTTTTTTTTTGGCTTGGCATAATGTGCACAGTTGAATCGTGCACAATAAGGCAAGGAATGTGTGTTAGGAAAGTATATAGTGTCCATTTTGAGTTCATGTTGACTTTAAAATAAGCTGTATTAAAGCTTTGAAATATACTGGGATACGCAGCACAGGAGAATTTCATTGACTTGAAAATTTTAGATTTTTAACAGAGACAGAATGAAAGACATTGTGAAAATGTCCAGATTTTTCTGACGAAAGATTTTGCAATATGACATGTAATCTTATGTAAAGATTTTCAAGTATACTGTTTATAGACCAAATCAGTGGGTTTGGGTTCAAGGGGCTGGTTAAGGGTCAGGGTTCAGGGAATGGGAATACCGCTCTTTGGGCCACTTCAGATTAAACGTTAGCCATCCACTTGGCGAAACTTGTATGCCTCACCTTCAGAGAGTATTTTCTTTGAAGAGATTTGTGGATTGACCAGTCCTTCGTGGGAGCCATACACGAACAACTGCTGACTACATAAAGCGATCTATTGATCAAGTTCCTCATTTTTGAATGGCTTTGAAGTTGTATAATAACAATGTGCAATGTGCCATTAACTGGAGTAGAGTACACATGCGTGTATTATTGTAATTGCTGCATTAAACTTTATTCGGTTTTTAATTTCCAATTCATCATCTTTTTATCAAATTGTTGTTGTTAAAACTGATTCATCCTTTTGCAAGTGGTGGGAACTTTCAATAATCAAGCTGGACTTCATTTGACCAACTGGGCAATTGTTTTCTCCATTGAATCTGGTTCGACATTATTAATTTTTGTTGAAGTGCTATACATAGCTCAGCAACCTGAGGACATTATATCCCTCTCAAATGTCTCCCTGCTATTCTTCATAATGGATTATAGGACAAACTATATTTTTTTCTGTTTCTTTTATTGCTTCCCCTCTTTCTCCCTACAGTATGAAAGCTGATTGTGTTTGAATATCCAGTGGAGTTGCTTAGCAACAACATCATTGCCAGGAAATGCTCTTAAAAGCTTATTGTAGCACCTGACCCTCATCGGCTGATGCGGCACATAGGTAGAGCAGAATTACGTCAGTATCACATAAGCAAAAGGTTAGTTAACGTGAGGAACGTGTTCTCTGCCTCGCTTTGTGTTCTCGACGCCTGAAAACTGCACATTGAGCTAAGAAAGATATGAGATGATCTTATAAATACACATGCTGGCATGTTTGCATTGAACCCGGATCCAAAATTTGCATAACAGATTTGAACATTTTTGCCTGTTGAATGGTATTGATTTTGGTGGAACACACGTGTGTAATTCCAAGCGCAATGATAAAGCAGTTACCACAATTGAACCTTGATTTGGCCAATTAGCCGTAATGGGTGAGAAAAACTCGAATTCTAGAGAGTATTTTTGGTGCAAGATGAGACATAGTCTGTGTAAATGCATATATATATATATATATAATCTCGGATCATTTTGGAGTTTTTTTTTTTAAAGAGTACACCAGCATATTGCTAACATACATCAACTACAAGTGTAGTTGACACAGACGGGCGTTATAGCCAGCAAACCTCACCTTTAACCTTTCCATACCTCTATTTTATCATATAAACTTGTGAAATGCAAAATGGCTAAACCGTGACCTGCCCCAGACAGTGTGTCAGAGTTCAGATGTGTGTTTCGTCCTGTAGCAGGTTGTTCTTCTCCTCTATGCATCCTCTCTGCGGTCAGAAAAATCACATCACCCTTACGGCTACTGAGAGACAATTCATCTAAACCTTTCCCCGTTTCAGAAAGCTGCTCTAAGCTGATTTCACTGGCTGTGAGATGAAGACACTGAGACCCATGTTGCAGTGTATTTTAAGACCAGGCAGAAGCTGTTTCTGAATCAGCACAGAAAGATTGTATTATGAAGCGGTTTCATCACTGTAGACTCTTGATGTGGTGGGTCTTTCTTTCTCTCTCCGTCTCTCTATCACGTTCTCACACTGACCATGTGTTCATATATTGCCATGTATATAATCTAAAGATGTAAATATTCTCTATTTTTTGACTTACCATGAGCAGAACACGCGTTCTTCAGGATTTGAAACAGAACGAAGCTTTTTGGAAACTATCTGCATTTCTCTCTCCTTCTATTTATGGGTGAATCTCATGAAAACAGGTCATATTTCACCACAGTATCAAATGAACAAAATGATATTGTGCATAAAGAAAAAGAATGCAGTTTTTTTTTTTTTTTTGCTTTGTGGCATTTTTAGCTCATTTTCCTACTAATAATTATTGCTTATTATTATTAACATCTTGATATTTTGTTTGTAATTCCCAATTTTCTGTGTATGCTTTAATAAATAAAAATAATTTCTAAAAATGTAAATGTATATTAGCAAAAAAATTGTACAAGTACTACAGTCATACATTAATATATATTTCTTTTTTGCAATGTTGAGAATAATTATTATTCTCTCGTTTTTTTCTGAGAAATTGTCCCATAATAATAATAAAAAAAATCTGTTATGAAAATGACACATTGCAAAAAAACAAAACAAAACAAAAAAACTAATAATGGGTTTTATTATCACTATTATTAAACAAAACAAAATAAGATTTTGGGGTGAAATTTGACCCGAAACCAGTTCTTAGCAGGTTTTGTGAGATTCACACATATATTTATCTTATTCTGTCTTTAGAACAACAAACTCCTCAAGAAAAGAAAAAAAACAAACTTAAAATTAATCTTTTTTGCATTAAAAAAAATACAGTACTGCTGATATCGGCTTTGTTCTTCATCTGTTTACCTATTTATTTGTACTGAGTATTTTTAGTTAATTTGGTTTCTCTGTTGATGCTGTGAAGAGCTATAGTTGGTTGGCCATCAGTTCCGGGTCAAAGGTTGTGGCAAATGCTTAACTGTGCGTGTGAGCCTCTGCACTATGCCATTCGCTACACTGACGCTCTTTACCAATAAAACATGGACATTTTGGCTTTAGAACTCTGACTGTGTGTCTTTATGCTCAACTTTGATTAAAGCTGCTGTAAACAATCCATAAACTGAGATATTTGTTGCACAGACTCTGTAAACAGCAAAGAAAGGGGAGTGGCCTGTGGCTTTTTTTAGCCAATCAGTAATGCTGTCTGGATGTGACTCATGTCTTTGGGGGGCGGGGTTTTGAAGAGAGGGCGTGGTCTGATTCAACAGCAGTCTGGTGGAAGTTAGCAAATGGTAAAATTGCTTCCTTTAATTATTTCTTTCTGCAGTTTCTAGATGAGTAAATCAGTGGTTCTCGACTGGCTTTTATTCAAGACCCAGAGCCAACACAGGACAACAATTATTTATCAAACTAAAATGTCCTTAAAACCAAACACTGAAATATTGCCATGAAATGCACACATAAAATTGGAAGAGCTAGGACACAGGCTGAATGAGAAGATTTACGTTTATTTCGATTTCTTTGGCTTGTCTTTGATTCTGGTTTCTCTTAAATGTCAAGTTTCATGATTTCGCCAACACAAAACAAATTGTGCACAAACCATGTTTATCCTCATTGCAATATGCTTTAGGGTCTCGCTATTAACTAGTTTCTTATTAGCATGCATATTACAAGGATATTGGCTGTTTATTAGTACGTATAAAGCACACATGAATGCCATATTCTGTATGACCATATTCTACATCCCTTAATCACCCAATAAACTTATCAACTACCTGACTAACTATTGAGAAGCAGTAATACACGAAGATGTAGTTAATAGTGAAAACTGTGAAAACGTTCACCAATGCTGCATTTTCCCGATGAAAAATACAGTAAAAACAGTAATACTGTGAAATGTTTTAACCAATTAAAATAACAGTATGTGAATATATGTAAAACTGTCATTTATTCCTGTGATCAAAGCTGAATGTTCAGCATCATTACTCCAGTCTTCAGTGTCACATGATCCTTCAGAAATCACTCTAATGTGAGGATTTAATGCTCAAGAAACATTTCTGATTATTATCAGTGTTGAAAACATATTTTACAGGATTCTCTAATGAATAGAATGTTCAAAAGAATTGATTTGAAATCTAAATCTTTTGTAACATTATAAATGTGTCACTTTGATCAATTTAATGCATTCTTGCTGAATAAACATTAAATTCTTTCTTTCTTTTTTAAAATCTTACCCTAAACTTTGTATGGTAATATATAAGTTTCCAGTAAATATTAACTGTTTCCAACATTGATAATACAGTAATCAGATATACGATACGATAACCAGATCATGTTTCTTGAGCATCAGATCCTCATATTAGAGTGATTTCT